>JAJOOH010004378.1:0-25016 GCA_029582605.1 Solanum gracilifrons
TAAACACAAAAAAACCCTAAGCCCTAAACCCTATAAAGCCCTAACTCATATATGCTAAACACTAATAAACACAAAAAAACCCTAAGCCCTAAACCCTATAAAGCCCTAACTCATATATGCTAAACACTAATAAACACAAAAAAACCCTAAGCCCTAAACCCTAAACGTATAAAATCCTAAAAAACCATAACCTTAGAAACCCAAAGCCCTAAATCATAAAAACCTAAAAAAAAGCATTAACTTAAGACCCTAAGAAACAGTTCACCTTAATATCCTTCAAAAAACCAAACACCCTAAACCCTAAATACCTAAATAAAACCCTGAACCTAAAACCTTATGTATAAAAAAAACCTAAGCCCTAAACCCTAAACCCTAAACTGAAACTCTAAATCCTAAACCTAAAACCCTAAGAAACCCTATACCCTAAACCTTAATAAGCCCTAAAACTCTACAAAACCCTACGCTCTAAACCATTAACCCTAAGAAACACTTAACCCTTAAAAACCAAAAAAACTCAAAGCTCAAAACCCTATAAAGCCCTAAATGAAATACGCTAAACCCTAAAAACACACCAAAAAAAACCCTATGCCCTAAATCCTAAAAACCAAAATTAAACCCTTCACCTAAAATCCTAAACCTAAACAAACCCTAAGCCCTAAACACTAAACCCTAACGTAAAACCCTAAACCTATATAAAACCCTTAGCCTAAAACCCTAAACACTAACCAAAAACCCTAAATCCTAAACCTAAATCCCTAAGAAACCCTTAACCCTAAACTTTAAGAAACTATAAATCCTATATACCCTTAAATAAACCTTAAAACCCATTTAAAACCCCTAAAAACCCTAAGCTCTAAACCCTAAATCCTAAAAATTCATAAACCCTAAACCTAAAAAAGACAAAATACGTTAATCCCTAAGAGTCACGTAACCCTTAAAACCCCAGAAAACCAAAAAAACCTCTAAATATAAAATATTCTAAGCTCTAAACCCTATAACGCCATAGATTGTATAAATTAAATCCTAAAAACACCAAAAAAAACCTAAGCCCTTATCCCTAAACCTATAAAACCCTAAACAACCTTAACCTAAAAAACCCAAAGCCCTAAACCCAAAAAACCCCAAGAAACACTTAACACTTAAAAACCTAAAAAGACCTAAAGACCCATAAACCTTAAAAAATCTAAGCTCTAAACCCTATAAAGACATAAATCATATATGCTAAACCCTAAAAATAACCCTAAGCCCTAAACCTATAAAATCCTAAAAAACCTTAACCTAAAAAACCCAAAGCCCTGAAAATTTAAAATTCTAAAAACCTAGATAAAACCCATAACCTAAAAAACCCTAAACTCTAACCTTAAACTCTAAATCCTAAACCTAAAACAATAGGAAACCCTAAACCCTAAACCATAAGAAATCTTAAATCCTATAAACCCTAAAACCCATTTAAAACCCTAATCTATAAACCCTAAATCCTAAAAATCTGTAACTCCAAAACCCTAAAAAAAAACCTAAGGAAAACTCAACCCTTAAAAAAACCCAAAAAACACCTAAATCTTAAAAAACTCTAAGCTCTAAACCCTATAAAGCCCTAAATCATATATGCTAAGTCCTAATAAACACAAAAAAACCCTAAGACCTAAACCCTAAACCTTTAAAATCCTAAAATACTATAACCTAAGAAACCCAAAGCCCTCAACCCTAAAAACCTAAATAAAACCCTTAAATTAAAACCCTAAGAAACACTTCACCTTAAAACCCTTCCAAAACCCAAAAACCCTAAACCCTAAACCCTAAATACCTATATAAAACCCTGAACTTAAAACCTTATGTATAAAAAAACCCTAAGCCCTAAACTCTAAACCCTAACCTAAAACTCTAAATCCTAAACCTATAAAACCTAGATAAAACCCTTGACCCAAAACCCTAAACAATAAAACACCCTAAACCCTAACCAAAAACATAAAGCCCTAAGAAACCCAAAGCCATAAACCCTAAAAACCTAGATAAAACCCTTGACCTAAAACCCTAAACAATAAAACACCCTAAACCCTAACCAAAAACTTAAAGCCCTAAGAAACCCTTAACCCTAAAATAAACCCTAAAAACCATATTTAACCCCTAAAAAATCTAAGCTCTAAACACTAAATCCTAAAAATCCATAAACCCTAAACCTAAAAAATACAAAAACCTTAACCCCTAACGCTAAGAATTACTAAACCCTTCAAAACCTAGAAAAACCCAAAAACCTCTAAATCTAAAAAAGTCTAAGCTCTAAACCCTATAATGCCCTAAATCGTATATGCTAAACCCTAAAAAACACAAAAAACAAGCAAGTCCTTAACCCTAAACCTATAAAACCATAAAAAACATTAACCTAAAAATCCAAACCCCTAAACCCTAAAAACCCTGGAGAAAAAAACCCTAATAAATACTTAAGACTTAAAAACCAGAAAAAGACCTGAAGACCCCTAAACATTAAAAAATCTAAGCTCTAAACCCTATAAATCCATAAATCATATATGCTAAACCCTAAAATTTAAAAAAAAAAACCCTAAGCCCTAAAGACCCAAACCACTAAATACCATTTAAACACCTAAGCTCTAAACCCTAAATCCTAAAAATTCGTAACCCCAAAACCCTAAACCCTAAACCCTAAAAAACATTAGGAACACTCAACCCTTAAAAACCCTAAAAAAACCCCAAAACACCTAAAGCTAAAAAACCTCTAAGCTCTAAACCCTATAAAGCCCTAAATCATATATGCTAAACACTAAAAAACACAAAAAAAAAACCCTAAACCTATAAAATCTTAAAAAAACCAAATCCCTAAATTCATAAAACCTAAATAAAACCCTTAACCTAACGCCCTAAACCTAAAAAAACCCTAAGACTTAAACCCTAAGAAACACTTCACCCTTAAAAACCTTTAAAAAACCCAAAAACCCTAAATCTAAAAAAACCCTAAACCCTAAAAACCTAAATAAAACCCTTAACCTAAAACCATAAACATAAAACAACTCTAAGCCCTAAGCCCTAAACCCTAACCTAAAACTCTAAGTCCTAAACCTAAAACCCTAATAAACCCTAAAACCCAAACCTTAAGAAACCCTAAATTCTATAAACCCTAAAATAAATGCTAAAATACATTTAAAACTACTACAAAACCCTAAGATCTAAACCACAAACCCTAAAAAACCATAAGAAACACTTAACCCAGAAAAACCCAGAAAAACCCAAAATCCTCTAAACCTAAAAAACTCTAAGCTCTAAACCCTATAAATACCTAAATCATATATGCTAATCCCTAAAAAAACACTAAAAACCCTAAGCCCTAAACCCTAAACCTATAAAACCCTAAAGAAACATTACCTAAACAACCCAAAGCCCTAAACCCTAAAAACCTAAATAAAATCCTTAACCTAAAACCCTAAACCTAAAAAACCTCTAAGCCCTAAACCCTAAACACTAACCTAAAACTCTAAATCCTAACAGAAAACCCTAATAAACCCTAAACCCTCAACCTTAAGAAACCCTAAATCCTATAAACCCTAAAATAACTCTAAAAACCAATTAAAACCCCAAGCTCTAAACCATAAACCTTACAAAAATCCTAAGAAACACTTAAACCTTAAAAACCCTAAAAAAACAAAAATACTCTAAGCTCTAAACCCTATAAAACCCTAAATTGTATATGCGAAACCCAAAAAAAACAAAAAAAATCCTAAGCCCTAAACCCTAAACCTATAAAACCCTAAAACCTTAACCTAAAAAAACCAAATCCCTAAACCCTACAAACCTAGAGAAAAAAAATAACCTAAAACCCTAAACCTAAAAAAAACCCTAAACCCTAACCTAAAACCGTAAATCCTAAACTTAAAACCCTAAGAAATACTAAACCTTAAGAAACCCTAAATCCTATAAATCCTAAAATAAACCCTAAAAACCATTTAAAACCGCAACAAAGCCCTAAGCTCTAAACCCACAATCCTAAGAATATGTAAACCCTAAACCTTAAAAACACACAAAAAAAAAAAACTAAACCCTAAACCCTAAAACCCTAAGAAACAAGTAACCCTTAAAACCCCTAAAAAAACCCTAAAAACGCCAATACTTAAAAAACACCCTATAAAGCCCTAAACAGTATATGCTAAACCTCTAAAGACACAAAAAAACTTGAGCCCTAAACCCTAAACCTATAAAATTCAAAAAATACCTTAACCTAAACCCTAAACCCAAACCTAAAGCCCTAAATCATAAACCTAAAACCCTAAACGCTAAACCTTAAACCTTGAGAAACCCTAAATCCTATAAACCCTAAAAACCATTTAAAACCCCTACAAAACCCTAATCTCAAACTCTAAATCCTAGAAATATGTGAAGCCTAAACCTAAAAAAGACAAAAAATAACCTAAACCCTAAACCGTAAAAAACCCTAAGAAACACGTAACCCATAAAAACCTTGAAGACCCAAATAATCCCTAAACCTAAAAAAGTCTAACCCTAAACCCTATAAAGCCCTAAATCATATATGCTAAATCCTAAAAAACAGAAAAGACTCTAAGTCCTAAACCCTTAACCTATAAAACCCTAAAAAACATTAACCTAAAAAACCCAAAGCCCTAAACCCTAAAAACCGAACCTTAAAAAACCCTAAGCCCTAACCTTAAAAAACCATAAACCCTAAACCAAAATAAACCCTAAACCCTAACCTAACACCCTAAATCCTAAACCTAAAACATTAAAAACTCTAAATTTATAAACCCTACTATAAACCCAAAAAGGCATTTAAAACTCCTACTAAACCCTAAGATCTAGACCCTAAATCCTAAAAATCCGTAAACCTTAAACCTACAAAAACCTAAGCCTTAAATCCTAAACCCTAAAAAATCCTAAGAAACACTTAACCCTTAAAAATCCTAAAAACCCAAAAACCCCTAAACCTAAAAAACTCTAAGCGCTAAACCCTATAAAGCCCTAAATTGTATATACTAAACCCTAAAAACACAATAAAAAAACCCTAATCCCTAAACCCTAAAAACTAGATAAAACCCTAAACCAAAAACACTAAACCTAAAAAAACCCTACCCTAACCAAAAATCGTAAAACCTAAACCTATTGCCCTAAGAAACAATTAACCCTAAACTTTAAGAAACCCTAAATCCTATAAACCCAAAAAACCATTTAAAAGCCCTAAAAACCTAAACTCTAAACCTTAAAACCTAAAACTCCATAAACCCTAAACCTAAAAAAGACAAAAAAACCTAAATCCCTAAACTCTAAGAATCACTTAACCATTAAAAACCCATTAAAATCGAAAAACCTCTAAATCTAAAAACTCTAAGCTCTAAACCTATAAAGCCCTAAATCCTATACACTAAACCCTAAAAAACACAAAAAAAAAAACAACCTAAGCCCTTAACCCTTAAGCTACAAAACCCTAAAAAACCTTAACCTAAATAACTCAAAGCCTTAAACCCTAAAAACCTAAATAAAACCTTTAACCTAAAACCCTAAACCTAAAAAATCCAAAGCCCTAAACCCTAAACCCTAACCAAAAACACTAAATCCTAAACCTAAAACCCTAAGAAACCCTAAACCTTATGAAATCCTATAAACCCTAAAATAAAACCTGAAAACCATTTAAAACCCCTACAAAACCCTAAGCTCTAAACCCTATAAAGCCCTGAATTTTTTATGCTTAACCCTAAAAAACACAAAAACAAAACCCTGAGCCCTAAACCTATAAAAACCTGAAAACCTTAATCTAAATAACCCAAAGACCTAAACACTAAAAACCTAGATAAAATGCTTAACCTAAAACTCTAAACCTAAAAAATCTCAAAACCCTAAACCCTAACTTAAAACCTTAAATCCTAAACCTTAAACCCTAAGAAACCATAAACCTAAGAAACCCTAAATCCTATAAATCATAAAATAAACCCTAAAAACATTTAAAATCCATACAAAACCCTAAGCTCTAAACCCTAAATCCTAAAAGTACATGTACCCTAAAACTAAAAACACCAAAAAAAACCCTAAGCCCTAAGAAATCCTAAGAAACACTTAAACTTAAAACCCTAAAAACCCCAAAACCTAAAATACTCTAAGCTCTAAACCCTATAAAGCCCTAAATCATATATTCAAAACTCTTAAAACACACAAACAAAACCTAAGTCATAAACCCAAAACCCAAAAAGAACCCTAAGAAACACTTATCCTTAAAACCCCGGAACATAAAAATTCTACGCCCTAAACTCTATAAAGACCTAAATCGTATATGCTAAATCTTTAAAAACAAAAGTCGTAAAATTCTAAATCCTAAATTTAATACCCTAAAAAACCTAAACCTAAAAACCCCAAAGCCCTAAACCCTAAAACCCTAGATAAAACCCTTAATCTAAAACACTAAACAAAAGAAAGCCCTAAGCCCTAAACCATAAACCCAAACCTAAAACCCTAAATCCTAAACCTAAAACCCTAAGAAACGCTAAACCCTAAATCTTAAGAAACCCTATATCATATAAACCCCAATATAAACCCTAAAAGCAACCCCTACAAAACTCTATGCTCTAAACCCTAAGTCTTAAAAATCCATAAAACATAAACCTGAAAAACACAAGAAAACCCTAAGCTCGAAAAACTAGAAAACTCTAAGAAACGCCTAACCCTTAAACATCCTAAAAACCCAAAAACCACTAAACCTAAAAAAACTCTAATCTCTAAATCCATTAAAGCCCTAAATCGTATATTCTAAACCCTACAAACACACAAAAAAAAAACCTTAGCCGTAAACCCTAAATCAATAAAACCCTAAGAAACCATAAACCCTAAACCCTAAACTTAAGAAACCCTAAATCCTATCAACCTTAAAATAAACCCTAAAACCATTTAAAACCCTAGAAAACCCTAAGCTCTAAACCCTAAATCCTAAAAATTTATAAACCCTAAACCTAAAAACACACACACACAAAAAAAACTAAGCCCTAAACCCTAAACCCTAAAAATCCCTAAGAAACTATTCACTCTTTAAAACCTTTAAAGATCCAAAAACCCCTAAACCTAAAAAACATCTAAGCTCTAAACCCTATAAAGCCCTAAACCACATATTCTAAACCCTAAAAATACAACAACAAAAAAACCTAAGCCCTAAACCCTATAAAGCCCTAAATCATATATTCTAAACCCTAAAAATACAACAACAACAAAAAAACCTAAGCCCTAAACCCTAAACCCGAAAAACCAAGATAGAATCCATAACCTAAACCCCTAAGCCCTAAGCTCTACACCCTAACCTAAAACCCTACGAAAACCATAAACACTAAACCTGATGAATCCTGAAACCCTAAAATAAACCCTAAAAATCATTTAAAGTTGCTACAAAACCCTAATCTTCCGTAAACCTTAAACCTAAAAAAAAAAAAAAACCTTAGCCCTAAACCCTTAATACTAAAAAAACTCTAAAAAACACATAATCCTTAGAAACCCGATAATCCCCAAAAACCCCTAAACCTAAACAACTCTAAGCTCTAAACCCTGCAAAGCCCTAAATCGTATATTCTAAACCCTAATAAACACAAAAAAATCCTAAGTCCTAAACCCTAAACCTATAAAACCCTAAAAATCCTTAACCCTAAATATCCAAAGCCCTAAACCCTAAAAATCTAGATAATATCCTTAACCTAAAACCCTAAACATAAAAATCCCTAAGCCCTTAACCCCAAACCCTAACCTAAAACCCTAAATCCAAAACCAAAAACCCTAAGAAATCCTAAACCTTAAACCTTGAGAAACCCTAAATCCTATTAACCCAAAAGTAAACCCTAAAAACAATGTAAAACCCTACAAAACCCTAAGCTCTAAACCCTACAAAACCCTAAGCTCTAAACCCTAAATCCTAAAAATTCATAAACCCTAAACCTAAAAAACACACAAACTCCTAAGCCATAAAGCCCAAAAATCCCTAAGTAACACTTAATCCTTAAAACCCCTAAAAATCCTAAGAAACCCAAAATCCCTAAAAGCCCCTACGAAACACTTAGTCCTTAAAAACCCTAAAAAACCCAAAACCCCTAAACCTAATAAACTCTTAGCTCTGAATCCTATAAAGCCCTGAATATTATATGCAAAATTCTTAAAAAAAAGAAAAGAAAACTTAAGCCTGAATCCCTAAATCTATAAAAACCTATAAAACCATAACCCGAAAAGCCCAAATCCCTAAACCCTAAACATCTAGATAAAACCATTAACCTAAAACCCTCAACCTAAAAAAAAAAAATCTAAGCCCTAAACCTTAAATCCTAACCTAAAATGATAAATCCTAAACCTTAAGAAACCCTAAACCCTAAACCATAAGAAATCCTAAATCCTATAAACCCTAAAAGAATAACTAAAAACATTTAAAACCCCTAAAAATCGGAAGATCTAAACCCTAGATCCTAAAAACTGGTAAGCCCTAAACCTATAAAAAAACAAAAAACCTAAGCCATAAACCCTAAACCCTAAGAAACACTTAACCCTTAAAAACCCTAAAAAAACCCAAACAGCCCTAACCCTAAAAAACTCTAAGCTCTAAATCCTATAAAGGCCTAAATCGTATATGCTAAACCCTAAAAAACACATAAAAACCCTAAGCCCTAAACCCTAAACCTATAAAATCCTAAAAAACCTTAACCTAATAAACTTAAATCCTTAAACCCTAAGAACTTAAATAAAATTCTTAACCTAAAACCCTCAACTTAATATAACCCTAAACCATAAACCCTAACCTAAAACTCTGAATGCTAAACAAAAAACCCTAAGAAACCCCAAACCCTAAACCTTAATAATCCCCAAATCCTATAAACCCTAAACCTTAATAATCCCCAAATCCTATAAACCCTAAAATACACTCTAAACCCCATTTCAAACCCCAACTTTACCCCAAGTTCTAAACCATAAACCTAAAAAAACCCTAAGAAACACTTAACCCTTAAAATCCTAAAAAAAGACAAATCTCCTAAACCTAAAAAACTGTAAGCTATAAACCCTATAGAGCCCTAAACCCTAAAAAACCAATAAACATTAACCTAAAAAACCCAAAGCACTAAACTCTAAAAACCTAGATAAAACCCTTACCTAAAACCCTAAACCTAAAAAAACCCTAACACCTAAACCCCAAACCCTAACCTAAAACTCTCAATCCTAAGAAACCCTAAACCCTACACCTTAAAAAACCCTAAATCCAAAATACCCTATAAACCAATTAAAAGCCCTACAAAATCCTGAGCTCTAAACCCTAAGTCCGAAAAATCGATATACCCTAAACCTAAAAAAACACAAAAAAAATCATAAGAAAAACTTAACCGTCTAAAACACTAAAATAGACCCAAAAACCCCTAAAGCTAAAAAACTTTAACTTCTAAACCCTATAATGACCTAAATCATATATGATAAACCCTAAAAAATACAAAAAGAAACACTAAGCCCTAAACCCTAAACCTATAACATCCAAAAAAAACATAACCTAAAAACCCAAACTCCTAAACCCTAAACACTAAAAAATCCTAAGAAACACTTAACCCTTAAAAACAATAAAGAAAAAACCAAAAATCCCCAAAACCTAAAAGACTCTAAACTCTAAACTCTATAAAGCCCTAGATCGTATGTACTAAACCCTAAAAACACACAAAAAATCCTAATCCCTAAACCCTAAAAGCCTATAAAACCCTAAAAACCCTAAAAAACCTTAACATAAAAAATCCAAACCCCTAAACACTATAAACCTAAATAAAATCCATAACCTAAAACCCTAAACCTAAAACAACCATACTTCCTAAACCCTAAACACTAAACCCAAACCAAAAACCCAAAACCCCTAAACCTTAAGAAACCCTAAATCCTATAAACCCTAAAATAAAACCTAAAAACCATTTAAAACCCCTACAAAATCCCAATTTCTAAACAATAAACCCTAATAAACCTAAGAAACACTTAACCTTTAAAACCCTAAAAGAAAACCCAAAAAACCACTAAACCTAAAATATTCTAAACTCTAAACCCTATAAAACCCTAAATTGTATATGCTAAACCCTAAAAAACACAAAAAAAAAACCCTAATCCCTAAATCCTAAACCTATACAACCCTAAAAACCTTAACCTAAAAAACCCAAAGCCCTAAACCCTAAAAACCTAGAGAATAACTTTAACTCTAAACCCTGAATCCTAAATATTCGTAAATCCTAAACCTAAAAAACACAAAAAAAAATCCTAAGCCCTAAACCCTAAAAAGCCCTAAGAAATACTTAATCCTTAGAAACCCTAAATATCCTAAGAAACCCAAAAACTCTAAAAAACCTACGAAACACTTAGTCCTTAAAAACCTAAAAAACCCAAAACCCCTAAACCTAATAAACTCTAAGATCTGAACCCTATAAAGCCCTAAATCTTATATGCTAAACCTTATGAAACCCTAAATCCTATAAACCCTAAAGTCAACCCTAAAACCCATTTTAAACCCCTAAAATCCCTTAAGATCTAAACCCTAAATCCTAAAAATCTGTAAACCCTAAACCTAAGAACACACAAAAAAATAACCTAAGAAACACTTAACCCTTAAAAACACTAAAAAAAACTCATAAACCCATAAACCTAAAAAACTCTTAGCTCTAAACCCTATAAAGCACTAAATCTCAAAAAACCTAAACGCTAACCTAAAAATCTAAATCCTGAACCTAAAGCCCTAAGAAACCCCTTATATCCTAAACCTTAAGAAACCCTAAATCCTATAAACCCTAAAAACCATATAAAACTCCTAAAAACCCTAAGATTTAAACCCTAAAAATCTGTAAGCCCTAGACCTAAAAAACACAAAAAACCCTAAGCCCTAAACCCTTAACGATAAAAAAACCCTTAGAAATACTTAACCCGTAAAACCCGTAGAAAACCCAAAACCCGCTATACCTAAAAAAAACTCTAAGCTCTAAACCCTAAACACTAAAACTGTAAATCCTAAACCTTAAGAAACCCTAAATCCTAAGAAACCATAAACCTTAAGAAACCCTAGAATAAACCCTAAACTCTAATAAACCCTAAGAAAAACTTAATCCTAAAAAAACCCTAAACCTAAAAAACTCTAGGCTCTAAACAATATAAAGCCCTAAATCGTATATAATAAACCCTTAAAAAAAAGAAAAAAACACCAAGCCCTAAACCCTAAAAACATAACCTTAAAAACCCAAAGCCCCTAACCCTAAAAACATAGATAAAACACTTAACCTAAAACCCTAATCCTTTAACCCTAAACCCTAACTTCGAACGCTAAATACTAAACATAAAACCCTACCAAATGCTAAATAGTAAACCTTAAGAAACACTAAATCCTATAAACCCTATAAACCATTTATAACCCATACAAAACCGTAAGCTCTACGCCTTAACTCCTAAAAATCCAAAAACCCTTAACCTAAAAAACATGAAAAACCCATATACCCTAAACCCTAAGAAACACTTAACCCTTAGAACCCTAAAAAACCCAAAAACCCCTATACCTAAAAAACTCTATACGCTAAACCCTATAAAGCCCTAAACCGTATATGCTAAACCCAAAAAAACACAAAAAAAACTTAAGACCTAACCCTTAATTAACCTATAAAACACTAAAAAACCTGAAGCACTAAACACTAAAAACCTGGATAAAGCTCTTAACCTAATACCGTAATCTTAAAAAAAGCCCTAAGCCCTAAACCCTAAACACTAACCGAAAACCCTAAAAAACAAAAAACCCTAAACTTTAAGAAATCCTAAATCCTATAAAACCTAAAATAAATCCTAAAAATAATTTAAAACCCTACAAAAACCCTAAGTTGTAAACCCTAAATCCTAATAATCCGTAAACTCTAAACCTAAAAAACACAGAAAACCCTAAACCTAAAAAACACTAACCTTTAAACAATATATATCCCTAAATCTTACATGCTAAACCCTAAAAAACACAAAAAACCTAAGCCCTAAACCATAAACCTATAATAGCCTAAAACCCCCAAAACCCTAAACTCTAAAAACCTTGATAAAACTCTAACCTAAAACCCTAGATTTAAAAAAAAATTCTAAACCTTAAATCCTACACCCTAACCTAAAACTCTAATCCTAAAGATAAAACCCTAACAAACCCTAAAAACAATTCAAACCCCTGCAAAACCCTGAGCTTTAAACCCTAAATCCTAAAAATGTGTAAACAATAAACCTAGAAAACACAAAAAACTCCTAAGAAACACTTAACCCTTAAAAACATTTAAAAACCCTAAACCCCCTAAACCTAAAAAAACTCTAAGCTCGAAGCCCAATAAACCCCTAAATCATATCCGTTAAACATTAAAAAACACAAAAAAAAACATAAGCCCTAAACCCTAAACCCATAAAACCCTAAATATCGTTAACCTAAAAAAGTCAAATCCCTTAACCCTAAAAACCAAGATAAAACCCTTAACCTAAAACCCTAAACCCTAACCTATAACCCTAAGAGACCCTAAACCATTAACCTTAAGAAACCATAAATTCTATAAACCCTAAAAACAATTTAAAACCCCTACAAAACCCTAAGCTCTAAACCCTAAATCCTAAAAATCCGTAATCCCTAAACCTAAAAAGGACAAAAAAAAACCTAAGCCATAATCCCTAAGAATCACTTAACCCTTAAAACCCCTATAAAAAACCAAAAAACTCTAAGCTCTAAACCCTATAAAACCCTACACCATATATTCTAAACTCTATAAAATACAAAAAAAAAAAAAAAAAAACTAGACAGTAAACCTATAAAATCCTAAAAAACATTAACCCAAAAATAAAAAAAGCCTAAACCCTAAAAACCTAAAACTCCAAAACCTAAACCTAAAACCCTAAACCCTAAACCTTAAGAAACCCTAAAATAAACCCTAAAAACATTTAAAACCCCTTCCAAATTCTAATCTCTAAAGTATAAACAATGAAAAAAACCTAAGAAAACCTTAACCCTAAAAAAAAAAAAAATCCCTAGACCTTAAAAACTCTAAGCTATGAACCCAATAAACCTTAACCAAAGAAAAACCCAAAGCTTTAAACCCTAAAAACCTAGATAAAATGCTTAACCTAAAGCCCTAAACCTAAAAAAAACCTAAGCCCTAAACCCTAAACCCTAACCTAAAACCTTAAATCCTAACCCTAAAACCCTAAGAAACCCTAAACCTTAAGAAACCCTAAGTCCTATAAATCCTAAAATAAACCCTAAAAACCATTTAAAACCCCAACAAAACCGTAAGCTCTAAACCCTAAATCCTAAAAATTCATAAACCCTAAACCCTAAGAAACACTTAACCCTTAAAAACCAAAAAAACTCTAAGCTCTAAACACTATAAACCCCTAAATGGTATATGCAAAACCCTTAAAAAACACCAAAAAAGAACCCTATGCCATAAATCCTAAAAACCTAAATAAAACCCTTAACCTAAAACCCTAAACCCTAACAAACCCTAAGCCCTAAACTCTAAACCCTAACGTAAAACCCTAAATCCTAAACCAAGATAACACCCTTAGCCTAAAACCCTAAATCTAAAACCTAAAGCCCTAAGAAACCCTTAACCCTAAACTTTAAGAAACCATAAATCCTATACACCCTTAAATAAACCTTAAAAACCATTTAAAACCCCTAAAAACCCTAAGCTCTAAACCCTAAATCCTAAATATCCATAAACCCTAAACCTAAAAAAGACAAAAACCTTTAATCCCTAAACACTAAGAGTTACCTAACCCTTAAGACCCCAGAAAAACCATAAAAACCTCTAAATCTAAAAGACTATAAGCTCTAAACCCTATAAAGCCCTAAATCGTATATACTAAACCCTATAAACACCAAAAAAACCTAACCCCTTAACCCTAAACCTAAAAAACCCAAAGCCCTAAACCCTAAAAACCCTAAGAAATACTTAACAATTAAAAACCCTAAAAAGACCTAAAGATCCCTAAACCTTAAAAACTCTAAGCTCTAAACCCTATAAAGAAGTAAATCATATATGCTTGACCCTAAAAAAAACCCTAAGCCCTAAACCTATAAAATCCTAACAAAACCCTAAGCTCTAAACCCTAAATCCTAAAAATTCATAAACCCTAAACCCTAAGAAACACTTAACTCTTAAAAACCAAAAAAACTCTAAGCTCTAAACACTATAAACCCCTAAATGGTATATGCAAAACCCTTAAAAAAACACCAAAAAAGAACCCTATGCCATAAATCCTAAAAACCTAAATAAAACCCTTAACCTATAACCCTAAACCCTAACAAACCCTAAGCCCTAAACTCTAAACCCTAACGTAAAACCCAAAATCCTAAACTAAGATAAAACCCTTAGCCTAAAACCCTAAATCCAAAACCTAAAGCCCTAAGAAACCCTTAACCCTAAACTTTAAGAAACCATAAATCCTATACACCCTTAAATAAACCTTAAAATCCATTTAAAACCCCTAAAAACCCTAAGCTCTAAACCCTAAATCCTAAATATCCATAAACCCTAAACCTAAAAAAGACAAAAACCTTTAATCCCTAAACACTAAGAGTTACCTAACCCTTAAGACCCCAGAAAAACCATAAAAACCTCTAAATCTAAAAGACTATAAGCTCTAAACCCTATAAAGCCCTAAATCGTATATACTAAACCCTATAAACACCAAAAAAGACCTAACCCCTTAACCCTAAACCTAAAAAACCCAAAGCCCTAAACCCTAAAAACCCTAAGAAACACTTAACACTTAAAAACCCTAAAAAGACCTAAAGATCCCTAAACCTTAAAAATTCTAAGCTCTAAACCCTATAAAGAAGTAAATCGTATATGCTTAACCCTAAAAAAAACCCTAAGCCCTAAACCTATAAGATCCTAAAAAACCTTAACTTTAAAAACCCAAAACCCTGAAAACCCAAAACTCTTAAAACCTAGATAAAACTCATAACCTAAAAAACCCTAAACCTCAACCTTAAACTCTAAATCCTAAACCTAAAACAATAGGAAACCCTAAACCCTAAACCTTAAGATATCCTAAATCCTATAAACCCTAAAACCCATTTAAAATCCTAATCTTTAAACCCTAAATCTTAAAAATCCGTAACCCCAAAACCCTAAAAGAAACTTAAGGAAAACATAGCCCTTAAAAACCCTAAAAAAAAACCAAAAAGCACCTAAAGCTAAAAAAACTCTAAGCTCTAAACGCTATAAAGCCCTAAATCAAATAGCATCCATGTCTAAGTCGGGTATCCCCACATTACTCTTACAAACGTTGGTGACTTTAGTTAGATGAGCATATGGGTCTTCAGATGACAAACCAATAAACAACCCTCTAGATGTAAGCATTTGCATCAATCTACTTCTTAAAACAATCGTATGTCCAAGTGGCAGTGGAGGTACGACGATAGCACCTGGTGATCCAACAACATTATGATAAACCTAGTAATTATCACGCACATCGAGTGCTGGTTGATCTTGCACTATTGCAGGGTTGTTCTGGTTGTTTCTTGGTACATATCTCACACTCAGAAGTGGGGCTCCATGATCACCCTTTTCTCCCTCTCCAATTTGATTGGGGTTCAATCCTAGATTCTGACCACTTCTGAGTTGGTCATTCTTCATAGTGTTTTTTTTAATTTTGGGTTGAAAGGGAGCAGGAGATCTCCTTGACTCTGTGTACTTGGCTTATACTTCAAATTAAGCTTGTAAGAAAGAAAAACAAAAGAAAATATAAATAAGGAAATAATTGACTAATAGTACAATAATAAAATTAGTCTAATCTAAAAGCCTTATTCCCCAACAACGGTTCAAAAATTCGATAAAACTAAAGTACACCTCCTTAAAGAACCTAATAGAGGTTAGGGTTGATTCCATGAGGAATAAGGTCTAGACTTAGCCTAATTGATTGTTCGTTGTAGTTTTAACCTATATATTTCCACAAAAGAGGGCAGGGGGTTAGTAAAATAAAATCTTGAGTGATTGAATTCAGTAACAAGTAACCAAGTAAATAGGATTGAATGTTTTGTAGAATCACTAGAAGATAAAACTAGGGTATACGTGTTCCCCATAAGTCCTTAACATAGTAAACCTTATAATAGTAACCTTGTATGGGTTTAACATGCAAAGTCAGTAAGTTGGGTATATTTTAAGTGGTTGGTCGCCGAAATAGGAAATTTCACCATGCAACTTTGTTCTATCTACGGGTGTATGATTTACTAACCCTTACCCTTGACCCTATATTATCTATTACAGAGGTAGTTCAAGCTATTAGATGAAGGTTGTAGTTGTCAAATCTCTATTGTTTTATCTTTTTTCTCATTCTTTACTTCCTTGGCCGGGCAAGTAGGAATAAGGCGGGTTCAATGTTGCACACCATTAAAAAGTAATAAAGTCATATATATCAATAGTACATGCATAAAAACTATTTAAGTAATACTAATTATTAGGCCTATGTTATTAATTTCTCATGGTTCCCACAACCCTAGTTGTGGATTTAGCTAGTCATTCTTGGGTAATCGCAGTTCATATTAATGTTGTTAAAATAAATCATGAACTTAGAATTAGAGAAGTTGAATTGTGAAATCTTGAATTGACGAACAAACTATGTATGATAAACCAATGATTCAAGAAGTAAATGAAAAAATGTTTGCCAAAACAATTTTGAAACCCAAAACTAAATGTATAAACTGTCTAACGTTAAAATGAGAAATAAATGACTATTTATAGACATCTAATCCTAAATAAACTAGGAAAAGTAAACACAAGAAAAATAGAGTTCGATAGTGGCTTCCACGATTTGGTTCTATGGCTCGTAGGAAATTTCACAGTTCTTAAGAACCACTGGTCAAAAGAGCTTCCTTGACAAATTCTCTGGACTATTTTACGAGTATGTTTTATTTTATGATTATGTTCTATTTTACGAGTATGTTCTACGACCTGTAGAACTTTGCACGACCTGTCCTGTCTTTTCATCGTTCAAGTATTAGAGCTCAAAATCTCTGATTATTTCTATGTCTTGGACATATGACGGTAGAAGTTCCTATGGTTCATAGTTTAGTCTCCTTGTCTCACACTTAGTTCTAAAAATATTTTCTTCATTTTACGAGTCATTCCTACGGCTCATAGAAGTTTCTACGACCTATAGTTTGATTTGTCATCCTCCAAAAAGTTGTTGTTTCAATGCATTTTTATCTCGACTTGGAAAAATCCAATTTTCCTACAAAACAGAAGAAAAATATCATCAAATATACTAACAAATGCTTAATACATATGCGAAAGTCCAAGTTTAAAGCATGATAATTATCTTAAATTTGCGGTACATCATATACCTCCTCTTTGAAGTTCCTGGAGATAGAGGGGTAAGTTTTGAGTACCCCAATCATGTGTTTTGAGCAACCACTATCCATGAACCAACACTCACTGGTTTTACCTCCTCTCACAAGCATAGAAGATCATTTGTTAATCATGGAAGCCCATTTGAAATGAAATTCCCAATAATGAGATAAAGGAGTGATAGGAAGATCTTGTGTCTAGTAAGGCAGGGTGATTTCCTTCAACATAAGACCAAAAGCAAGACCAAGTCCCCTCTTTTGTCAGTTTTTCTGTTTGGACTAGTTGGAAAAAATTTCTTCATGTCTTTTCAAACTGGATAATCTTTTTTAAGATGACCATTGCCACCACATTGAAAAAGAGCAAATTATCTATAATAGAAACATATTTGTTGTGGGAATTGTAAGGGGATATATCTTCACACACCCCAACCCTCTTCTAGGGTTGGGTCCCTAACTAGTTAAATTTGTAAGGAATTTAGACGAGGTGGTCCATTTGAGGGATTTGTTCAATTACTCTTTTACACGAACCAGGTCTTTTTCCAACACATCATTTCTTTCTAGATCCAAATGCATCTTTATTCCAGCAATACGCAACTGGGGTTCAAGCTTGAGCTGCAATCTTCTAGTCATACTCTTTCCTTTTAAAAACCCTTATAGTCACCCCATTTATGTTTTCTTTCAGTTCTAGATTTCCAACTACTAGAACAACAATTTGTTCACCTATTTCAGATATCTGAGTAACTAAGACAATTTTTCCATCTTGAGAGATGTCTAGGTTAGTGTTCAAAAGATTTTCACCAAATCATTCCATCATTTCATCATCATATTTTATCGCATTGGCCAATTTTGTTGTGTTGTGTAACTTGTTTTTATGTTGATTTGAGTATTGTCTATACCCTTTTGTCTTTACTTTAATTGCACCATTATTATATAAATTTGTAGCACCAATGCCGGAATGAGACTTTTGTGCGTGTAGGTGGAAGCGTTTCGTAGTTTATTTCTTAAGTCTATTTAGTAGCTTATACGCAGTCGGTCTAACCTAATGGGTACATATGGATTGTACTCACCCCTTACTTCTATTATCCTTTTGATGTAGATCCTATCCATGGTGATCTTCGTAGTGGTTGATCAGATTTAGTAGCTTCTTTTATTTCAAAGTCATGTTGAGATCCTGATTTTCGGATCGCCATTGGTCTTTGATAATGCTCCAACTATCCTCGAAAACCATTAAGAGAATAAGTGATCATTGTGAATAAAAATACCCAACTAAGAGTCATGGTCGAATCCCACAGGGAGTGATACAGTGCAATGAATTCTATCAAGAAATTAAGAATGTTAATCAATTCATTTGCAGCAAGTACGAACAATGGGTGGATGATTCCACCAAATTTACGAAAGAGTTTTTTTTTTATCAAGTGTAACAATTAAAATAAAAATTCAGAGATTCAACCAATTAGAAAGAAATTAGGGGTGTGAGGATTAAAATTGATGTCACATGGGGTAATTGTGTTGGTCAATAGTGCTAAACAATCATAGAGAGGTTGGGTCATCTTCAATGACACAAATATTATTTTGATCTCATAGTATCAATTCATAGAATCTCCTTTTGGTCTCATCCAAGTAAATTAAAATTCAATCCACTACCTTATGGAATTTCTCTTTCGAGAAGATTTTGGGGTAAAATAAGTCTGATTCAAAGCATCACTTTCAAGCAATTTATGGACATCAAACTTAAATTGAATACATTAGACTAATTACCCACTTTAAACGACATCTTTCAAGCTTCAATCAAAGATCTAAACTAGGATTAAGTTTGCAACCTTAATCCATAAATAAACCACATGCTAATTAGTCTAAGTCCATAAATGAACAATAATAAAATAGAGCAAAACACAATAGCAATTACATTACATTAACACCAAACCCCATAATTGCACCCCAAGAGTTAGGGTTTTAGCCACCCATAATAAAAGATAAAGGAAATTATGCCTATCATTAAGGCAGTCGTGGATGTGAAGAAATTAAACAATCATAATAAACACCCACTTTGATTTCAACTTCAAATTGTCAAATTCATGAGCTAAGATAAAACATCAAAACTATAAATGTTCTTCACAAGGTAAAATATTTCTCAATTGAAGACTCACTAAAAATTTCCTCCCAAAAGCTCTCTTAAAATCTCTCTCTTTTGGGCTATTTATAGTTTCCCAAAATTGGACCCAAAATTTACTACATAACTAGTTCAATGACGTTAGTCAGGATCGCAAGGTTGATTTGGTGGATTGTCGTTTATTCCTTAGATCGCCCTTCTCTTACATTAGGATTAAGGTCTTTGAACCTCACTCAACGAGCTCATTTGAGTCTAACTTTCACATTTAGCGGGATAACCGAGTACCACCTTTGTTTGCCTTTTGAGTCTTCATATTTTATCCAAGTCTTGTCACCTTTGGTGATGGTCATGTAGTTCCCCCTTTGCGTTCGATGAGTCACTTTTTCATAAACCAGTTCGCCAATCCTGCCTTGACATTTTCAACTTTGAGCACTGTCACTTTAGGCTATGTCATGCCATTTGGGCGATCTGCTCTTCTAGTTAGGCGATCAATTATGTGGAGTTTACACCTCTTTCTATATTTTTGGCATTTCTTCCAAGTATTCATCCTTGCCTTGTCCCTTAGCATTCATAGCTTCAAATCATCAGAATATTATTAGAAAAGGACATAATTAGGCATTGAACACACTAATTGTTGAACTAAGTAGGCCTCAAATGAGTGTAAATCTGCCAATCATCAACACCGCCGACTTAAACTTTTTCTTGTTCTCAAGTAAATAAAGAACACAATTAGTTCAAAAAGGGTGTCTACAACAATTCTCAATGAGAGGCAATATGAAAGTGTCATTACAAGACTACTACCAACAAAATGCAACACTCAATCATAATCAAAAAAATTCAAATGATGACTAGCCAGTATCAATTGAAGCTCAAGCTCACTATTGTCTCTTATGCAACATCATGTTTCAACAAATACATTTAAGTGCCCAAATATCAAGAAATATTCCATGCTCTCACTAAGCAAATCAATAATGAGGTTAGGAATCACTACAACTCTCGCTCTTTAAAAAAAATACATGCAAGCTTCATCACATAGGTTTGCCCATATTTTCTAATCATTACACGCCCTAGTTTATGCAAGAACTCAAAGGTATTTAAGGCTTGTAGATGGGTTGAGGGTTAAGGTATGATCAATTTGGCTTAGTTACTTCTTATTTCCGAAGCATTGTTGCAATCCTCTTCACCTCTTCTCAAGTTCTTTTCATTATTTTCACTTGGAAACTCAAATTTTAACTTGTATATCATCTTATTGAACACCCCTTTTATTTCATCACACCTTCTTTTTCATTTCAATTTTAAAATCGTGGCTCATCACATCTCTCTCTCTCTATTTTTTAATAATGAAGGGGTTCCTTATTTTTGTAACATATTTCAAAGTTGAGTCTCTTTTTTTGTCCTTTCCTTTAAATTGAATTTATTTCCACTCCCCCAACTTAGGATTTTGGCCTAAGTTTTCTATTCAAACTAATCAATGCTTCAAAAAGAATTTATGTGTGAGAAGCTAGGGACAATTTGGTTCAAGAGGTTTCACAAGGTTGTCAACAAATGGTTTAAGATCAAATGGTGTGAAAATGGTTGCACACCCTCATAAGGTAGTTACAAAAGGTATGTACATTTGGGTTTTCGCTCAAAATGTGTGCTTAAGATCATTCCTTACATTCACCAAAGCTAAGCAATCGGACTAACAAGGCAAATTCTAGGATTGAACAAGCATGCTTTCAAGTAAAACCTCACCACACACGATACTTCAAACATAATTATTTAGCATAGCCCGACAAGATCAAAAGCTTATGTGTGATGTTCATTACAAGGCTCATATAAAACACAGCTAGTCAACACAAGATTCAAACAGATTATTCAAAAGTGCAGCCAAAATGATTTCTTCTTGCAATTTCAACACTAAATGTGATGCTCATTAGCATTACTATCCAAGATATCGATATTGAACACAATCAATTTTAACGTTATCAATAAAAACTCAAGAATTTCATGGACTTTCAAAACTCATGAGGCAAATGAAAATGGAGAGACTAAATGAGCTAAACCATCAAACCACTATAATAAAACCAAAAATAACAAAATACTAAAATTATCCAAAAGCAAAACTAAAAGAAACAAAATACAATCAAAAGGGAAATATTTGCACACGTGCCCTCACCCCACCAAAATAAAAACACTAGTGTCCTTAATGTGGAATAAAATGAGGAGTACGGGAGGAGAGATAAAAGTCCCCCGATAGGTTATGCCTATGGAGTTCTCAAATCTAGAGTCTCAAGAGGAGTGGCTTCATCCTAGGCATCAGTACCCAGCAAAATGATCATAGGAGGCAGCATAGAAAGCTCAACTGGGACATCAGTGCCCAACCTAACAATGGGAGGAATGGTGAGTCTGAAGAGACTTAATTGGTGCCAATTGTAGAGGTTTCCTTAAGAGATCTATCCAATGTAGAATGGACCATCGTCTCTTCAAAATCCTACAACTCCATCAGTGTCAAAGCAATCTGTTGCTCATCCTCTTCTTTCCAAATCTCCTCATCATCCATCTCCTCATCAACATCCTCAACTCTCTCCTCCTCCTCATCATATGTAACATAATTAGCAGTAGCACCAATAGTAGTACCACCCACACTTGACTAGTCAGCCTTAACACTCAACACACTACCAGGAACATACATAGGCCCATCATGTAAAGGAATGTAACCCTATATCATCGAAATGTATGTAGACCTTATCTTGTCCACATCAACCCTAAGGGTGGCAATATATGCCCTCATCGTAGACAAAACATAGGAGCTACCATTTCTCTTATCTCGGCCTATATCCTCGCAGTGAGGTCATCCAACCTCTCTCCATGCGTCTCTATAGTAGCATCACACTAATTCAATCTATCTACCAAAGGATTCAAAATATCCTCAATTTCTCGCTCAATTAACTTGGAAATATCATTTTCAACCCCAGCAGCCCTCACATCCATAGACCGTGAAATTTCCCATTTGGTAGATCAGGGCCTAGGCCAAGAGGGGTTGGGGGACATGAGTGGGGGAAGGTGCAACAACAACAAAATTAGAGGAAGAGGGCAAGGAAAAAAGTTGAGGTTTACCTGATTGCTCTATAGAAGGAGTGGATGGAGTAACCTCAGTCTCAAGAGTGGCAGGATCAACCACAGGCAAAAACACAAAAATCCCAAAGCCCTAAACCCTAAACCTATAAAATCTTTAAAAATCTTAACCCAAAAACCCCAAAGCCCTAAACCCTAAAATCCTAGATAAAACACCATAACCTAATACCGTAAACCTAAATAAACCCTAAACCCTAAACTAAAACTCTAAATCCTAAGCCTAAAACCTTAAGAAACCTTAAACTCTAAACCTTAAGAAACACTAAATCATATAAACCATAAAATAAACCCTAAAAACCATTTAAAAGCCTTATAAAACCCTAAGCTCTAAACCATAAACCCTAAAAAACCTTAAGAAACACTTAACCGTTAAAAACACTAAAAAACGCCCAAAACACCTAAACCTACAAAACTATATGCTAAAAACAATTTCAAACCCCTACAAAACCCAAATTTCTAAACCCTAAATCCTAAAAATCCATAAACCCTAAACCTACAAAATAGAAAAAATCCCTAATCCATAAAAACCCTAAGAAACACTTAACCCTTAAAAACTCTAAAAATCCAAAATCCCCTAAACCTAAAAAAACTCAGACCTCTAAACCTTATAAAGCCCTAAATCGTATATGCTAAACCCTTAAAAACACAAAATATCCTAAGTCGTAAACCCTAAACCTATAAAACCCTAAAAACTCTTAACCTAAACAACCCAAAGCCCTAAACCCTAAAAACCTAGATGAAACACACAACCTAAAACCCTAAACCCTAAATCCCTAAGACACCATAAACCCTAAACCCTAAGAAAACCTTAATCCTATAAACCTTAAAATAAACCCTAGAAACAATTTAAAACCCCTATAAACCCTAAGCTCTAAACCCTAAATCCTAAAAAATTGTAAACCTGAAACCTAAAGGACACAAAAAAAAACCCTAAGCCCTAAACCCTAAACCCTAAAAAATACTTAACCCTTGAAAACCCTAAAAGACACAAAAACACCTAAACCTAAAATGTTCTAAGCTCTAAACCCAATAAAGCCCTAAATTGAATATGCTAAACCCTAAAAACACACAAAAAACCTAGGCCCTAAACCTTAAACCTATAAAATCCTAAAAAACCTTAACCTAAATAACCAAAAGCCCTAAACCCTAAAACCCTAAACCTAAGAAACCCTAAGCCCAAAAAAAAAAACTTAAAAGTTTAAATCTGAAACTGAAAACACAAAGAAACCCTAAACCCTAAACCTTAAGAAACCCTAAAACTAACCCTAAACACCATTTAAAACCCCTAAAACCCCCTAATTTCTAAACACTAAATACTAAAAATCCGTAAAACCTAAAGATAAAAAACACAAAAAAAAACCTATGCACTAAACCCTAAACCCTAAAAAAACACTAAGTCATAAACCCTAAACATATAAAACCCTAAGAAACCAAAACCTAAAAACCTTGATAAAACCCTAAACCTAAAAAAATGCTACACCATAAACCCTAAATCCTAACTCTAAAACCTTAAGAAACCCTAAACCCTAAACCTTGATATACCGTGAGTTTACGGTATTTCTAATACATTTCACTTACAAGTTGAGTGTGTCTAGGGCCTTTTTGTATTGGTTGTTATGTATTTTTATCATGTTTTGCAGGAAAGGTGTTCAGGCGCGGAAGCTTAGAGACAACTAAAGGAATTGTAGAAAAAGGGCATCCACGGAAGTGATCTACGGACCGTAGGTCCATTCACGGTCCATAGGTTATGACCGTAGATCAGCAGGCATGGTATTTAGGACAAATCAGGGAAATCTGACCAAGTGTGGAACCACAGTGCCCATTGACGGTCCGTAAACCGATCTACGGACCGTACTGTTGATCCGTAGAGTGAGACTGCGAGGGTTCCAGTACCTGATTTTTGAAGATTCTCAGTATGGAGCTACAGAGAGGATTGACGGACCGTAGGTAGATCTATGGTCCGTACTGCTGGTCCGTCGTTTGCTTCAGAAAAGCTGATTTTTGGATGCTTAAATATTTTCTAAGTCCCGAGTGAAGGAAGTGACTTACGGACCGTAGATCCATCGATGGTCCGTAAGTCAGTCTCGTGGATTGAAGACGCGTACGTGAACAGAACTTTCCTTAATTTGTTTCCTTTTTTATTTAGGACTTGTTTTCTATAAATAGGACATGTAAACCTCATTTTTAGAGGTTAGACACTATTATTCTATTCCTGCTTTGGAACTTTGGAGATTAATTTGCAACCCTAACAATTATTGATCTCCCAAGTGTGTTTTGAAGATTTTGACTTCGCAATTCAAGTAAAATTTCTGGGTTTATTATTTTCTCAACGTAAGTTCATGATTTCTTCATCTACAATTATGAATTGTGTTCTTGCCAATATGAGTAACTAAATTCACAACTAGGGTTGTGGGAACCATGATCGATTAACAAAGTATGAATAGTAAA
>JAJOOH010004379.1:0-20089 GCA_029582605.1 Solanum gracilifrons
ATGCGCAACGTTCAACTCAAGAGGATATCAAATCCTTGAATGAGGAAAACAAATCCTTGAACGATCGCTTGTCTACCATAGAAGATGAGATGAAAGAAATAATGAAAATGAAAAAATTCTTCACTCTCGAGAATCATATGTCCCACCTACAACATCATCCTTCTCAACTGAATGACCATTGCATTTTCAGCTAACCAAGTTAGTAACAATATACTTGAATTTTTAATTTATTTTGTTGAAACGTAACACCGTAATGAATGTCTAATTAAATAACAATATATAGGTCTTTCAATGTGAAAAGGAAATATTCCCAGTCACACAAGTAAACTTCAAGAAAGATGGAATAATAGACTTGTTTCCTATTGTGTTAATTGTGCAGTAGAATAAGATACAATATCGAAAATGAATCTTGTTCTCATCTTTGTTTATTAGAGTCAGTGACTTCTTATTCCTTACAATTTCCACCTTGTTCCATGTATATATATATCTTTCACATTCAATGTCCCTATTTTCTTAGGCTAGCATATTGTTATCACAATTGACATGCCACTCTACAATAATTGCAGTCTACTTCTGTATGACAACAACTTAGGAGACAACATTTTATTTGCTCTCATCTTTTCAATAGTAGGGAGACATTTTTGTATTGAGCGTTTTCTTGTTGAAAGTGGTATTCCCAGAAGACGAGCAAAATTCGTTTATATTTATATAGAAACTTGAGTTGTTTGAGCAATGTTGTCTATAGTTGTATGCAAATTTAGTGAATGTTCAATGAATAGTTGGAGTTAAATTTGAACTCTTAGTTTGTTTAAACAAAGTTGGTTAGGCGAGGAGACGAGCTGTTGTGAGGTGACTATAGAACTTTTTTGCAACCATACAACTTTTTTATGCTGGCTCTATTTTTTATTTTCTGCAAAGCTGCATAAATTTTATTTTTAAAATTTTTGCACGGCTGCTACATTTCAGCCAACTGCTCAATTTTTTATGCTAGCTCTGTTATAAAATTTCTGCATTGTGGAAAAATTGCAGCCAGCTGTTCAATTTTTTTTAATGCTAGCTATGTTTTAAAATTTCCGCACTACTGAAAAATTGCAGCCAACTGCTCAATTTTTTTTATGCTAGCTCTGTTTTAAAATTCAGCACTGCTGCAACATTGCAGCCAATTGCTCAATTTTTTATGCTCTCTGTTTTAAAATTTATGCACTGCTGAAAAATTGCAGTCAACTGCTCAGTTTTACATTTGTTTCAAGCTACTATATGTATTAGCCATGTTATTGTACCCCTTCTTGCAGGATCTAGACATGTATAGATAACAGTTACTCAATTTCACTCGGATACTCTCAAATTTCTGTCTTTTGTGGCTTTTCAATATCAAAACAACACAGACAATAGTTAAAAAGAAGAATGTTATTTAAAATGTCATACCAAATATGACCTTGTCTAGGCTATTATTCGCCATGAACTCATAGACTAGGAATTTTCTGCTCCATTAATGCAGTATCCCAACAACGTGGTTAGGTTACGATTCTGTAGCTTTGCTATTAACTTGACTTTATTCTCGAACTCAGTAAATCCTTGGCATGAAGTCACGTCCTGCTTCTTCCGTAATACCGCAGAACAAAAAAAAATAGATGAACCATGACAGGGTTCACAGATCGTGAAGGGAACCACGGTTTGTCGACATGTCTGTGGTTCACACCCAGCACACCAATGGTGGACCACTGATCCCTTCACGGGCCGTGGACCACCCCACGAGCCGTGGGAAGGCTCGTGTAAATCAGGCAAAACCTACCAGGCCCAGCAATCAGACCACGAAGCCCTCCACGGGCAGTGGTCTTGATGACGGGCCGTGGTGAGGCTCGTGAAGCTGCGCCAGTAGGCCCCTATCCCAAGTGAAGGACCAGGTGACTTTCACGGGCCGTGATCCTTCATACGGTCTGTGAAGTGGACGTAGAGGGAAGGGCCCGGGACCAGTAGTCACTGGCCAGCAGACTACGACCCACTTGACGGGCCATGGTCCCTTTGACGGTTCGTCATTGGGTCCGTGGAAGGCCCCAATTAGATTTTCAAGTGGGGTCATTTAAGTCTTTTTCACCATGCGTTGGACACCTAAACTACGTCATTTTACTTAGTTTAAACCTAGTAACTTAGTCAGAACATTACCAAAACCTCTGTTCACCAAAATCATTCAAACTTAGAGCAAAGAAAAAGAAAGAGGCGCCAGTTTTCCCAAGAACATCCAATAAGTTTCCTTCAAGTTTCAGCCCAAAATTGAAGTATTTCTCCATAGATTTCGACACCAGGTATGTTGGATTTCACTGGTGGATTCCGTTCATCTACTAGGTCCCTAGAATCCAATCAGAATCTTGATTCCCATATCTTGCTTAGACCTAGGGTTTCTAAAACCTTAGATATTGGTCGTGATTTAGCTATTAGAATTTTCCTAATCAGATTAGCATGTTTTCGCGGAATCATTGCTTAGTTCTTTGCATGAAACTAGAACCCTAGTTGTGTAGATTCTTTTAGTTCATGAATTAGACATGCTAGGTTAGTTAAACAAATATACATGCTTTAGTTTTCGAATAACATTAATTAGTACATAATTGTTACACTCTCATATTTTGCATGCCAGTATTTTGAGCTATTCAACATTTCAGTACTTCAATCATAATGTGTCATGTTCATATTCAGTTGGGCGTAGACTTAACACTGAGTTGGACTAGGGTTCAGCGTACCTGTATAGTTAGAGAACTACGTGCCCCCTTAGGTTTTTAAGTCCCCTCTGTGGGCATTATATTTAGTGTTCACGCCAGACATGCCTTTATACCCTTGACTAGGTATATTGAGTCCTATCGATGGGGCATATATGTCAGGACCCAGAGGTACCCCTAGATGTAACATGGCGTATAGAATCCCAAAGGACTCCACACAAGCCACTTAACTTTCATAACATAAAAATAGAACAATAAAGATTAAAACACATTTACAAGTCTTATAAAGGTTTTTCATAAAACAAAGAAGAAGTCTAGACTTGTCTCTGTATAGCCATCTATTACAATACTTGAATGAGATTAGGCCTAGACCATACATCATGTCTAAAAAGGAAAGTACAATAAGTGGAAACTAAAAACAACAACTCCTTCCTCGAACCATGAGGACTTACCAAGCTCGAGAAGATGTCAAGTCCAAGCTCTAGCCACTAGAATGAAAACCCTGTCTGTCGGGCCCTACATTGGAGAACAATGTAGGCAAAAGTATGTATTAATACAAACAAATGCACTAAGTATGATAACTGTGAATAAAAACATTTAAAACATGCTAAAAGCCAAAAGGGACATTTCATTTCAAAACATGCAATTTGCCAAGTTCAAATATCATATGAGATATTAGAAATCATAAGTCATAATCATGGATACAATAAGTCAACATCATCTTTAAAACCTTTGATTTCATATATAAAGATTCTTGAGTAACCATAGTTCATTAATCATGTTCTTATTGTGGGAAGAATAACCTTAACTGACATAGAGACCATGTGAGCTAAAATATGATCACCCGGTGTCTCCCACACCAAAAAGGGTTGTTCTACTTGCCTAAGGTAGAACCATGAACTCTTAGCTTAGGTGGATCCACTAGCTAGATAACCTATGGGGGAACATAGTTTATCGGATACAGATATTGCTACTAGAAAATCGGACTCAACTAATGTAGAAGGTTTCCATCTCATGAGACATACTTGGGAAGCCCGGACTCAACTAACGTAAAAGACTTCCATCTCATTTCAATATCCACTCGGTGCTAAGCATAATTCCCATGAAATACTTATTAAGTCCTACTTAACTCATGTCTCATGGAAGGATGTCCTTGACAACCAATCCAAGTTAGTTTATTATGATAACTCTTATTCATTGATTCAATTAGGTGAGAATAACCTTTCAACCTAAGAATCCTTTCTATGTGAGAAAACCTTTCAGATCATGGTTGTAAGTGTTTCATGAGAATAACCTCTCAACAACACAACAACACAACAACACAATCAACATTGGTACTTCACTCTCAAAGCACCTTTAAAGCGTTTACATATGTTTCTTACGATCATGCATAAACTCACACTTTGCCATTCCAAGGTTCAAAGACACTTTCAATCACCAAATCTAGAATTCAATCATTAGATAGGGAATTCATCATAAACTTTATGTAATTCTATTACTTCATCCTTTAAATCATAAAACTCCTTTTTCATACTCAACAACCCACATTATGAGATCACAAATTGGAAAACATGGGGTTTTCATAGGTTCATAGGGATAACATCATAAAAACATTTTAAATCATCAATTCATGCATATTTAGAAATAATTAAACCATTGAAATCAGTAATCAAACAAACCCATGGTGAATGAAGAAAACCCTAGCTAATTGGGGAATTCTACCATTTGAAATAGTGGAATTTGGGGACTCCAAGGGTGAAAGGAACCCATGGATGAAAGCTATCATACCTCAAGTCCAATTGCCTATCTTCAATGGAGAATTTGATCCTTAGCTTCAAACCGTAGTTAAATCTTCTTCTTCTTCAAGTTCTAGAGAGAGAATATTTGAGATGAGGTTTTGATTATTTTTTTGGGATTTAGGGTGAATGAACTAAAATGGGGTAAATTTAGGGTTAAAAGGGTTTATATAGGGGGTTCTAAATGAGGGAAAAATGACACCACTCTAATTTAATTAAAGACCCTTAAGCCCCAAAAATAACTGCCAACCATGATTCACGAGACCACGATCGACGGACCGTGGATGGACCTATGGTCCATTCTGGTCATCGTCGTGTGTGGTCAGTGATTTTTTCCATTTGACGGGAGGCTGGACCACAGATTGTGGTCCCAACTACGGTCCGTAGATCCCTCCGTGGTCCATACTTGGACCTTTCCAAAGTAACCCACCGACGGACCCAGTTGACAGGTCGGGTCTGATCGACGGTCCGTCCTGTGAACCGTCGTTTGGTCATCAGAGACCATGATTTTGGTGTCCCTGACATATGGCTAAGTATCAGCCCACACACCACACCTACTATCCGTGGTTCAACCCACGGGCAGTGGTTGTCCTCTATGACTGGCACCTGTAACTTCCGACAGTCTGGTTTATTTCCCTCTTTCGGATACGGGGTGTTACAATATCTCCCCCTTGGAACCATTCGTCCTCCCATAAGATCTTAAACTGGTTCTAAAAGAGTAGGAAATAAACTAACAACCCAAGCTAATAATGCAATGCATACAACCTAGGAGGAACTATAGGCTCCAATTTGAAACATTCTCAAAACATCAGAAGAGGGGTGAACTAACTCTATCAGCCCAATGTAACAACCAAAAAACTAGTAAGACCAAGCTAGAGCCTAACATAAATTAGTAGGTAAAACTAGAGCCTAACGAGTTTGTTTTTGAGTTTGATGTGGGGTTTTAGGTTGTATATTGACTTCCTGAACTTAGAATGAGGGTCATAGAGGTTAAAAGTCAAGGTACAATCCCCCAAGGGCCAACCAAGGGTCCTTGAGGGGGACCCTAATGCCTAACCCCAAGGCTGCCCCTAAGAGCAAAAAGCTGTTAAAATGTGTGACCTACGGATGGCCATCTACGGCAAGTAAATGGACCCACGCCCTGTAGGTGGGAGTCGTGGTCAGGCCCCAAGGTGAGGAGTTGCAGCTACCATCCACGGACCTGCAGGATGGGGAGTCAATGCACCCACGGTCCGTAGGTCTATGGGCGTGAATGGCACCTGTGATGCTGTCCAAAATCTCGGCCAAGGTAAGTGGCTTCCAATTAATTCCTTTTTAATTAGTTTTCATTAAGGGTAATTTTACATGGACTTATTACACCTATATAAACTATTTTGTCATTAAACACTTAATTAATTCATTATAACCGAAGACCGCAAATCAAAACCCAAATACTCTCCTCACCAAAATCTTTTCTCTAGAAACCTCCATTGAAGAACAAAGAAAGAGATCAAGTTAAGCTTGAAGAAGGGATATTTTAAATGAGAATTTGGTTGGATTATACACCTAAGATATGGGAGTTTTCATCCTTGGGTAGCCATCACCCAAGGAACCCCTTCAAAAGCTTTTATCTCAATTCTAGAAAACCCAAATAGCTAGGGTTTCAACTCAACCCCATGGATTCCTTTCAAATTTGATTTTAAAGGTTGAATTATGTTTGTTTATGAATGAATTACTGATTTTATATGATTTTAACTTGAATTCTTCAAGAATCCATGAGTTTTCCAATCCTAACTATGATCCTTCTTTACACTATGAATGTTGTTGCAAGTTGGTCTAATTGATTGGATGTGAGTTGATTATGATGTAATGGCTTGATTTAAATATGATTTTACATGTATACTTGATCAACCTAAGATCCTATGATGAAATTGATATAGTCTAGGGTTATGTCATGAAAGAGGCAAATTGAGGGTTAGATGTGACCTTCAAAGGATGATGAACTTCTTTATGAATTGCCTTAGATTAGATCACCTAGATATGAATTGATTATGAGTAAAGCTTCTAGACATGAACTAATTGATTAGGGCTTATATGATAGATCATGGTTGTGTAGTATTGAGATTGAGTTTATATGTCTCCTATATGACTATAATTGATCAAGAATAAGGCATGTGGTTAGGTTACCTTGAGAGATAGGTATGCATGATGAATATGTGAGGCATTGCTTGAGAGTAAGGCTTGTAACATGAAGATGATTCCTAGGGCTTTAAAGGGTAAAAGTTAAAAAATGAATAAACTAGGGATGTCAAGGCTTTAAGAAAGAAGCTATTATATATGTTGAATAGTATATGGCCCTATTGTGAAAAAACTTCACCCATATGACCTATAATAGGATCACATGAGTATATGCATGAAATGAATGGACTACTTGAGTCATGGTTGTATCTATGTTTCATGTGTTGAATGCTAGATTTGTTGACTCAATGTGACCCTTGAATGCAAGATATGAGGTGTACGCATGATTTTGATATTATGTGCATGTTATGAATACTTTGAGTATGAAATGTCTATTATGATAATGTTGTTATTGTGTCATAGGAAGGACAATCACACACACATACACCCCATGCATGAATATGGCTATGATGTGACTAAGGTGTTGCTTGTGGTTCATGGCCCTTGAAGGGTAAAGTTATGAGGGTTTGTACATCTTTATGATAATTGTGTATAAGCTTATGATTCACTTAGAAAGTGAAGATCTTATGATTATTGTGGTATTGTTGAAAGGTAGTTCTCCCCATACCTTTACACTTTATTATGCATGAACTATTACGACTATCATGATCTTGTGGTGTTGAATGAAAGGCTATTCTCATGAACACACTATGAATATGATGTGAAAGGTTTACTCACATATTGATGGTTCTAAGGTTGAAAAGACATTCTCACCTAATGAATCTATGAGCTATTGTGATGTTATGTTGGTTGGAGTGCCTAGTGTATTCTTTCATGACGTGAACTTAAGTAAAGACTTAATATGACTTTTAAAGGGAATTATGCTTAGAACCGAGTGGATATGAGTATGAGATGGGCTCCTTCACGCTAGTAGTTGGGTTCCCAATACGGTGTCTCATGAGATGGAAACCTCCATATTAGTAGTTAGGGTTTCTAGAAGTAATATCCATATCCCATAACTATGTGCCCACATGTATTTAGCTAGTGGATCCACCTAAAAGCTATTATGAAAGTTCTACCTTAGGCAAGTAGGACACCTCTTTTCTTTGTGGGGGTAGAACATCAGATTCCATGTAACTCAGATGGTCTATGTCGGTTAAGGCTAAATTTCCCTATATTATAAGAATATTAATTACGATAAGAACATGAGTTATGTAGTATGGTTCCTCAAGAAGTTCTACTTAGTATGAATGGGGCGTATGAGACTTCATTCATACATTGCACAAGTAGACTTTGAGAGTGGGCATGGTATGTCTCTCTTATGATACGATGATTATAAGTTAAAGGTATGCTTTATATGAATTATTAACATGACTTATAATTATGAGTTCTTAATGAGCTTTACTTAGGTGAGTGGAGGTATGAGGCTTCAGTTATACATTGCACAAGTATTCTTATAAAGGGGTTATGGTGTGGGTTCCTTATGTTATGAAGATATATGAAATTATGTATGCATGATATGGATTGCTATTATGGGTGACTTTACTTATTATAAGATATGAATATGAATGTCTCCTTGTCTATGAGTGTTGGCTATGGATAAGGTCAAGGTATGTTATGCATGATCATAATGGCCTAGAAGTGATACTTAATGTAGAAAGGATTATGAGATCCTATCTATGCATTGCGCAAGTATGGCTTAGGGTTGCTTATGTGATAGTTCTATTATGATGATATGATCTTGGTATGTAATTATGCATGTGAATTATGTCTTGTGAAGATTGAAGTATGCATTATGTTGTGTTGGAGACTATGCTTGTGATGATGATGATATCCTTTATGTTGTGATTAAATGTGCATGGTTTGTCTTATGAACTACATTCTCCAACTATTTCAAAGATGATGTTCAAAAGTGGTATATAACATGGTTTCAAACAAAATGTCCCTTTTATGTATGCTTTAAGGATTTTTAGTCTTCCATACTTAGTACTTTTTGTGCTAACCCCATCTTTCTACATTTTCTGTAAGTGTAGGCTTTGGAGATATTGGATACCATTCTCGTGGCTAGGACCTTAGTCGATCAAGAAGAAGTATATTGGTGAGTCCTCATAGTATTCGAGGGCTTGACCATATGCCCTTTATGTCTTTCTTTTATGTTTTAGACATTTTGTAAGGGCCGTGTCCCTAAAATTGTATTCAAGTGTATTAATTCAATGTTATAGATGGTTTGAGACATAGTGTCATAGACTCTTTCTTATTATATGAAAGACTTTGATTGTAAAGAAATGTTTTATTTTCTGCATTTTTCCTTATGTTCTTATGTCATGCTATGCTAAGGGCTTGTATAAGATCCCTTCGGGGTCAAGTACGCCGTGTTATTTCTAGGGGGTACCCCTGGGTCGTGACAAACTTGGTATCAGAGCGTAAGGTTTTGGGATAATTTTAGGATGTCTCAAACCACATCTAGTAGAGTCTTGTTTAAAAATGTGAAGCGCGCCACATTTTATGAATATGGGGCTATCGGATGTTATGAAATCTCACTTCTTCATTCTCTCATCGTGCCATAGGGTTTAACTCTGTAAGGTCTTTCTCCTTATCAGATTGTTTTCAAGATATGGCTACTTGAAGGGCTCATGCTACAAGAAACGAGGGAGAAGGTGTTGGTTTTATGCCAATTATGGCTATGTGGTTAGATAGGACTTGGTATGCTAGATTTGGATGTCATCCTTATAAGGGATTTGTAGTGTTATTGTCATGCTCCTATGTGATGATAGCCAAATTGTTAGTTCCTGAATGAGCCTATCCGAGAGTGGAAGGGGGGAAATTCTATGCCATAAGTTTGGGCTATGTTGTGTCTTAAGGTTGACTTTGAGGGTTGCATGTACCACCTAGTTAAGGTGAGGAAGAAGAGTGTAAGTGTTGACCAACTTTAAAGAGTCAGTTATCCTTTAAGATTGATCTTAAGTATAGTCATTTTTGAGTAGGGTGTCTAGATAATACCTAGATATGCTTGGTTGGTAGATCCCACCAAAGGTGATGCTATGGGTTGAAATGGTCTAGAATTGTCTTGATCCAACCTTAGTAAAATTGAAAGAGACATGAGGGTAGATGTGTGGCCGCTTATAAATTGAAGGATGTTGCTCAACTTTAGTTTAACCAAGAGAGGGTAAGCAAATTCCTCTTAATGGTTCCGATATTACTTGTCTTTTGTGACTTGATATGCTAGACCTTGATGTTGCCTTTAGTATGAATTGGCTTCAATGTTGTTTTATGATAATGATGGTAGAACCCTACTTGACCATTATGAATTTTAGGATGTGATGTAGTATTTGATGAATAGTGGTGTTTAGTGATGCCTAGAGTTGTTGAGTGAGTGGACTCCTTTAAAATAGGATAGAAGTGATAAGTTGCTCCGACCTTAGAAGTTGAAAGAAATGTGCTTAAATCGCAAGGTCATTAAGTGTTCTAGATGTTCATGATTTGGATTGGCTTGAAATTCTCACCTTAAGAGGTGTAGTAAGTTTGAAAGGTTTAGTTCCGATTTGGTAGGCTCATAAGAGACCTCGAGTGGTGTTGACAAGGTTGCTTGTGAGAAAGAATGACACGCCCCAAACTCAAGGGGCGTAACTGGCTCCTAATTCCAAAACTCAGGACTGAGCCGACCCTGCTGAACCATTTGCTACTAGTGCATGGCAGCCACAGGCAATCAAGAAAACAAACAAGTATATCTCGGCTTAAAACTAAGCCCTTGGCTGGCAAGGCCCCTGTCAACTGATTTATAAAAGAAACAGCTACTCCCAGGAGATAACAACATAGGCCAGTATGGCCATAACGTAGTTATACACCCCCCATACTAGTCTGCAAGTCTCTAAGAGTAGTAAAGATTAGCAGGACAGGGCCCTAGCCTACCCATAAAGATATATACAACAAAAGGTAACAAACCTCCCAACTCTGGTAGCTCCGGAGGAAAAGGGCTAGCCAACCAGATAAAAGTCAATCCTGCTGCTGAGGAGGTCTACTCAGTCGTCTGTCAGGACCTGCATGCATGAATGCAATGCCCCCAAGGCAATGGGACGTCACTACAAAATAATGTACAGAGTATGAAAGGCAATAGACTACGATGAGGTATCCTGATATACTGGAATAATCTGATAAATAAATCAAGGATAAGATAAGTGTACTGACATGCTCCTAAATCTAAACTTGTCAAAAATAATAAAACAACAACCTAACCAAGCCACCATAAGCTGGCAGGTACAAACAACACACAAGACCACCTACTCAGGCCCCCATAAGCCCGGAAGGTGCCAATCAACCTATATACCCCTATCGATAGTCCCCTAGTCCCGTAGGCAGTCATATAGCCCTCTTAGGAATTAATATATCCCCGTAGGCAGCACATAGCTCTCTTAGGCATCAACATAGCTTATAGACAACTCATAGCTCTCTTATGCAACAACATGGCCCTGTAGGAAGAACATAGCCTTCTTAGGCGTCAATATAGCCCTGTAGGCAACTCATAGCCCTTCTAGGCATCAATATAGCCCCGTAGGCAACTCATAGCCCTTTTTATGCATCCATATAGCCCTGTAGGCAGAACATAGTCCTTCTAGACATAGATCACATTCATGTAGCTAACCACAATAGCCCCAAGGGCAACAATAACAATCCAATCGCTAAAAGCGAGCAATTTAATTATAAGCAACCTATACAAATAGCCTCTAAGTCGTGTCCAATATAGGGATGCTACTAACTGAATAAGAATCCCGATAAGGGAAGATTATATCAACTCGAACAGTCAATAATCAACAATCACGGCTACAAGTATATCAAGGATAACAACCCAAATACATTTCTTCTAAGCTTTAAGGAAACATGCCGTAAGTAGGAAATAGCCTTAACATACCTATTTCGCTGAATTCACGTGTCCTAATAACTTTAATCACAACCCCCCCTTGATACTACAACAAGGCAGGATCATAATCAACACAAAAGAATAGAAGATACAATGAAAATCCGATAAAAGATTGTATTTCCGTCATAAATTTCTATTTGCCACTTATCAAAGCTAGAGTCGATGAAAGAAGGGTCTTACCTTGATTATAAGTTTGTAAGACACCTCAAAACTTTAAAATATGCCCACACCCCTGCTGTCCACACACCAATGTACGATATGCTAGGAAATCGATAAAACAAATCATACCATGTTGACGAGCTCAATGCGTAGAACAACTATTGTCAAGGACTTAAGTCACGAAAATCAGTAACTTGGCTTGTCCTAGAAGTGGGTTTTGTAGGTTTTGTGAGTTATATGGTTCTTCACTAAGGAAAATGAGGAAAACTCGAACAAGATGAAATATATAAAGTTCCACCGACTTAGAGGACACACCTCACCTGCATGCTTACGTAGTCTTGCAAAAACGCAAATATCTTTCTATTTTGAAGTTGTATGAACGAACGGGTTGATGCGTTGGAAACTAGACTCGTAGAACTTCAATTTAATAGGTTGAGGGGACCCTAAATTTTAATATATTGGGAGAAAATGTCTGAGTCATTTGACCCAAATTTCAGATAAATCTTTAAAAAGGAATTTACGATAACTTTCGCCAACTTTTATTTTGCCACTTACCTAACTTCAAAACTTGAGATACAACACTTAAAAACTTAAAATATCACATAAAACATCATTCTTAATTTATTTCCCACCCTCCTAATCTTTCCACGAAGATACGAGTCAATTTATACATTTTGAAAAGTCGGGGTGTTACCCTGATCTTAAATCAATCTTTGAGAAACACTTAACACCTTGTAACTGATCAAACAAGTCATCTATCCTCGGAAGGGGATACTTATTCTTTATAGTTTCCTTATTCAGATGTTGATAATCGATTCACATTCTTAGTGAGCCATCTTTCTTCTTTACGAACAACACTGGTGCACCCCATGGTGAATCACTAGGCCTAATAAAGCCTTTATCCAACTAGTCTTTTAGCTGATCCTTCAACTCCTTTAGCTCAGCAGGAGCAATTCTATAAGGAGGGATAGATATGGGTTGTGTACTTGGTAGCATATCGATAGCAAAATCAATTTCCCGTTCTGGAGGGATACCAGGTAGTTCGTCTGGAAATACATCTAGAAACTCATTACCTATCGGAAGAGACTGAAGAGTCGGTGGTTCTGCATCTATATCATGAACATGAACAAGATGATAAATACAATCCTTGGTAATCATCTTTCTTGCCTTAAGATAGGAAATAAACCTACCTTTCGGCGTTGCTGTATCGCCTTTCCATTCTCGAACTGCCTCTAAGGTTGAAAAGACATTCTCACCTAATGAATCTATGAGCTATTATGATTTTATGTTGGTTGGAATGCCTAGTGCATTCTTTCATGAACATGACCTTAAGTAAAGACTTAGTATGACTTTTAAAGAGATTTATGCTTAGCACTGAGTGGATATGAGTATGAGATGGGTTTCTTCACGCTAGTAGTTGGGTTCCCAATATGGTTTCTCATGAGATGGAAACCTTCTCGTTAGTAGTTAGGGTTTCAAGAAGAAATCTCCATATCCCATAACTATGTGCCCACATAGGTCTTTAGCTAGTGGATCCACCTAAAAGCTATTATGAAAGTTCTACCTTAGGCAAGTAGAACACCTTTTTTCGGTGTGGGGGTAGAATACCGGATTCCATATAGCTCACATGATCTATGTTCGTTAAGGCTAAATTTCCCTATATGATAAGAATGTGAATTATGAGAAGAATATGAGTTATGTACTATGGTTCCTCAAGAAGTTCTACTTAGTATGGATGGGGGTATGAGACTTCATTCATACATTGCACAAGTAGACTTTGAGAGTGGGCATGGTATGTCTCTCTTATGATATGATGATTATGAGTTAAAGGTATGCTTTATATGAATTATGAACATGAACTATACTTATGACTTCTTAATGAGCTTTACTTAGTGTGAGTGGGGGTATGAGACTTCACTTATATATTGCACAAGTAGACTTATAAAGGGGTGATGGTGTGGGTTCCTTATGTTATGAAGATATATAAAATTATGTATGCATGATGTGGATTGTTGCTATGAGTGACTTTACTTATTATAAGATATGAATATGAATGTCTCCTTATCTATGAGTGTTGGCTATGGATACGGTCAAGGTATGTTATGCATGATCATGGTGGCCTAGAAGTGATTGATGCTTATCGTGACCAACAACACTATCCTACGATATGAGTGTCTACGATCGTCAATAATATAGTAACCCAACCGAGGGTTGGGGTCGTGTCCCATGGGAGCGGTTTTGGGAATTAATAACCCATTATAATTTCATTCAAGTTAGTCGTAGTTAAAGACATTTGAGATAAACTACAGTGTAAATGTAAAAGAGGTGACACAAAAGTGTCAAATATCAAAAGGGGGTTTGGTAACAAGTACTAAAACAACAAAATAAACAAGAAAATCAAGTATGGGGAAAGGTTCTTGGGATGTGATCGTAATACAGGTAGCGATAAATTGTTAGGTGCATGCTTTCTATCAGATATTTGCAAAATAACAGTGACTAGGCTAAGCTTTAAATGGAAATAATTTCCCTCTCGGGCAACTTACCCCGTTTCAAATGTGTTCCTCTCGGACATCCATTTTCCGCATGAAGACTAGCCTACGCCTTACCCTACTCACTCTCTCGAGCTGAGTGTTAGGATATGGGACTAGGGCTCACCCTCTCGGGCTGAACCTCATGTCGACCCACTCCTTAGGCCATCAGTTTAGTGGTTTTGGTTTCACGACCTCCCTCTAGGGCATGCCGAAAACACATGGGTGGCTTTGTATTTGCAACAGCAAACCCTTTAGATTAAACCACAACCACTAGGTCAAATCACCATTAAAATACATCTAACCTATCAGCAAGCAAGACCCAACAAGAATATCAACCTATATTTGCTAAATCACACCCCAAGAATGGGGGTTTTTAGCCACACATCAAGAAATAAGAAATTATACCTAACATGATAATGAAATCAACTGGGTATAAGAAATTAAACCTTGAATTAAGCAAAGGAAAGTGAATAGAAAAGACCCACTTCCAACTTGGGGAAGAAGAACTCCTTTCTTCAAGTCTCCACAAAATCCTCTCCAAACTTGAGAGAAAAATATTAGCTAGAATATGTTCTAAAGTGAAAAATAATAATAATATGTTCCACTCCTCTCCAATCTTTCCAAAATCTAATTCTAAATAGTATTTGTAGTTTTCACAGATTGTGCTGTGGAGGATTGTTCGGCGAAATTAGTCGAGATCGCCGATGAACTCGGCTATCCACCTTTTGATCAGCTCATCGCCTTCAGTGTCTTGCCTTTAGCATCCTCGTATTCTGGATCATTGGGCGGTACAATATTTCTTCGCAGAACTGATCGGCGACCCGCCGACTGCTCCTTTCCTCGCCTTTTGATCCACTTCCTTCAATGCTTCGCGTACTGGAACGAAGGGTGGCTCATGTCATTTCGGCGACTCGCCTAGTTAAACTCGGCGATCCGCAGGATTCCATTTCTTGTTCTTTTCAGCCCTATTTGCTCTGTTTTGCGCCTAAGTGTCCATGCTTCCACTAAAACTTCAAATACCTGAAACTTCAGCATTTTAATTAGGTATTAAGGTAAAACAAACATTCAAGGACACTATTGCCATTAAAATAAAGCCCTAAATGAGTCCAATTTGTGGACTCATCAACACCCCCAACTTAAACTTTTGCTTGTACTCAAGCAAACTCAAGTTCAGCCGTTCAAAAAGAGTGCCTCAAATAGTGCTCCACAAGACTAAATCATGAATGCACACAACAAGATTCAATTCACTTATGCAAGGATCAATTGTGTACTCAAAGATTCAAATTGTGACACACCATCACCAAAGATTCTCATGGTCGCAATACTTGCTACTTGTGCAAGTTCAAGCTCAACAAAAGTATCTAAATGCCCTCGCACAAAGAATGATTCCATATTCACACACATATATGAGTCAATTTAAGATCAGGAATAAAATACAACGCTCACTCTTATAAAAGAGGAACACAATGCATCTTTTCACCCATAGGTTTGCCCTTATTTTCCAATTGACTTTTGATTCGGCTTACTCAAGATCAAAAAAGGTCTTTCTAAGGCTTGTTATGGTGCTGAGTGCAAATGTATGATCATTTAGGCTCAGTGACTTTCATCCTCGTGAGATATGATGTTATCAAATGATCCTCTTCCCTTCCTTTCTCAATTCTTCTTCTAGTGCTCATAAGTCATCCTATTCTTCGTTCTCCATGTATTGCTTGGAAACCCAGTTTCTTTTGCACTTTTATTCCACGACTTTCTTTTTCTTTCTTTTCTTTTCTCTTTCTTTTTCTTTCTTTTATATGGAGGGTTTCCATTTTGTTTTACAATACAATAGGTTCAAGAGACTTTCTTGCACTTCTTCACTTTTCCTTTTCCTTTTCACCACACCCTCAAACTTAGAATTTTGCCTAAGTTGGCTATTCACTAAACACATGTCAAGAGGATTATAGGTAGTGGATGAAAAAAGGTCTAAGTTTCATCAAGTTTCTTCCAAAGGAGGATAGGCTCAAGGGGTGTTCAAGATAATTTCACACGCTTACGGGTAGGCAACAAAAAGAGGTATATGTTAAATTGGTTCACACTCTTCAAAAGTTGCCTAAGATCATCTCAAGAGTACACCTTTCTAAATCAATCAGACTAACGAGGTAAATTCTAGGTTTATTCATGCATGGTTCAAGGTAAGCTAATCACACAAGGCATCGATACTTCAATCAAACAAGACTAGACACGTTCGCTAGTGTGCAACAGTCCTTACAAGAAAATCAATTCGATAACTGGCAAGTCACAACGAGATGCAAGGATCGCACATATTGTCTATGTAACTTCATTTGGTCCCATCGTAGCCGTGCATCTATGTTTGTTCAATTGGGAGCACTATTCAAGTCATCGGTATTGATCGAAACCGAGACTTAATTTTTTGCAAACGAACCACCACTTTCAACACAAGAGGTGGCGACAATTTTTCAAAAGGATCAAAATTATTTTGCAAGTAAAATGACAAGAGCCATGAACTCAAAAATCCACAGAAAAGCAGTATTTAATACACAAATTAAAGTAGACAGCCCAAATATATACAGAACAAAACATGAATGTCAACACAAAAGGTGTGGGCCTTACCCCACCAAAAAAACATTTGTCCTCAAATGCATATATGAGTATCCAAAAGTTTAGACAAGTAAAGATAGAGAGAGGTGAAGGGGAATCCTGTCTACACGCTTGCTTCATCTGTCGGAGCATTGTTGCGTGCTGCATTAGTCTGAAACTCGACAATGGCCCCCGAGTTGTCATCCTAGATTTCATTGTGTTCCTTTGTTCTAGCATCTGCAGCGATGTTAGCTTCGACCATTCTATCCACATCATGGGCCGCCAAGAAGGAATTCGCGGCTGTGTATAATCCGCGCCTCCATGAAGGAAAGTCAGGATCAATGGGAATTTTCCTACTGGCACTTGCTTTCTTACTCTCCCTTCTTTTTTTTGGCCAATTTTGCTATCTTTTCATCTCTTTTGAAATCCCCTGCTCTTACTTGTTGGGGTGGCCTATCTCTTCCTGCAACTTTTGGTCTTCCCATTTCTGCAAAAGTTTTGGGACAAGTTAGAAAGTATTTAGACAGAAGCAGGAGTCTGGTGTGCATAAAATCACCTTGCCATACTAGTTGGTGATATGCTTACTCACTTAGGTTAGTTATTGAAATCTGTGCATAACAGAACTAAGGGTGCAGGCAAGAAGGGCAATTTAAAAAATCTCTCGGCGAATTGCTGAAAGTATTCAGCAATAACAGGTTTCTCACCGATTTTAACAGATTAAATATCCCAACTTTGCTTGTAATGAAAGGCGACAAGGGAAGTTTGGCGAATAGCCGAGTGATTCGGTGAGCTAAGCCCGGCTCGCCAACTAACTCAACACGCCTATGTTCTATGCGATTTTCAGGCTCAACCCCCGCAACCCTGGTCAAAGAAACTCAAGCCCCTATAACACAAACTCACAATAAAACCCATAATAGTATCACACCTCCGTAGTCAATTAATTCAAATTAGAGCACATTTGATTTGGATTCTACCAATTACGCAAAGATGTTGATCAATAATGCATGAAATGCCATCAATGCGGAGATTCAACCAGGACTTGACAATATCAACACTATGCAAATGAATACAATTTTACTAAATTAAAAATGGGGTTTGAATCACCAACCTTTAGTGCCGAATCAAATGCTAATGAAGTGCTAGGTAGCAATGAGATCCAAATCCATACACAATTTGACACTTACAATAATTTGGACTTGCAAGAAATATAAAACTAAAGTGCAGGTGTGAGTTTGGTAAGATGAAGAAATGAGAGAGAATGAATGAACCAGAATATTTAAACCTATGGCCTGCAGGAACTGTCCAGTTTCTTCCCATTCGGCAATGTACATTAGGTACGCTTATTCACTCGGCGAAATGCCAAATGTCTAGTCTTTTTAGCAAATGTAATAGGACTCGCAGTTCATGTGAGGATCTCAACGGCGGTCTATGTTGTAATCGCCGACATGGTTAGTGATTCGCCATTAATTTTCTACTGAATGCCAAGTTTCACAGAATCCCAGATGACATTGCCTTGAGTCACCTAGTGGAAAGAGTCGTGCTCGCCGATATCATCGGCGATCTGCCAACTGGACTTGTTGTTTTCCTCCATACATTATTTCACTCTCCTCCCTTGCTTCAACCTGTACAAACTACACACCATTATTTTCTCAAAGTAAAACAAAGCAATAAAGGGTTTTGGGTTGCCTCCCAAACAACGCCTTAGTAAACATCGTGGCACGATGTTAGTCCATCTTTAACTCTCATCCTTGGGGTTATCCATAGTGTCACTAGGAAAGCCCCCTTGCTGTCTCGGATTCAGGTGCGATGAGATTTGACCCATTTGGGTCTCCAACTGCTTGATTGAAACCGAATGGGAAGTAACGGTCTGGCTGGGGGTGGAAACATCCTCATTCAAGCCTTTCAGTAGTTTGTTTGACCCTTCAACTTTGTTGAGAATGCGCGAAAGAATATCCTCAGACCTACTACCCTCCGAGTCCTTTGGCTTTTGGCGTTCGTGCGGAGGCACATATCAGTCTTTCTCCCTATTTTTCCAATTAGGATTTCGGTCTCTCCATTCTCGATCCTTCATCTCTAGCCCAACCTTGATTTTCACCTTGCCTTGGGTAATTTGATCGATAACCACCACCTTGGTTGGCCAAGAAGTTTACCTCTTCATTATACAATGCATCGAAACTTCCCTCTTAAGGATTTGCACACCCATCCCCCATGACATTTTTGGATAGAATATCAAGATGTGTCATGATGTTGGCCTTATTTTGATCTCTCTCATTCTCTTTTTCAACCTGCTCCTTAGATAGCTGAAATGTCACCGGTGAGACTTGATCTTCGCGGGTGTACCATACCCTGTTGATAGTTGTCATACCATCAATGAGTTGAGCTGCCACTGTGTATGGTTGCTGCATTAACATACTGGGTGAGATTTGATCAGCTACACCCTTGTTTACTGAGTCAAGACTTCGGTAGAAGTATTGAAGGAGCACATTGTCAGGAAGATCATGTATTGGACATTATTGCCCCAGTTTTTTAAATCTGAGCCAGGTTTCGTGTAGAGGTTTGCCATTCAGACGCTTAAATCTTTGGATGCTATCCCAGATAGTCATCATCTTTGAAGGAGGGAAAAATCGCACATTGAATGTATTCACCAACTCATCCCATGAAGTGATTGAGTTACGTGGCAACTCGGCTAACCACTTGCACGCCTCACCCATTAATGAGAAAGAAAATAGCCTCAATCATACTGATTCCTGAGAAATGTTTTTGAATGAGAATGGTCCACACACGTCTACAAAGTTTCGAAGATGCTCGTGTGGGTCCTCATGAGTTTCTACGATCGTCAATAATATAGTAACCCAACCGAGGGTAGGGGTCGTGTCCCAAGGGAGCGGTTTTGAGAATTAATAACCAATTAGAATTTCATTCAAGTTAGTTGTAGTTAAAGACATTTGCGATAAACGACATTGTAAATGTAAAAGAGGTGACACAAAAGTGTCAAATATCAAAAGGGGTTTTTGTAACAAGTACTAAAACAACAAAATAAACAAGAAAATCAAGTATGGGGAAAGGTTCTTGGGATGTGATCGTAATACAGGTAGCGATAAATTGTTAGGTGCATGCTTTCTATCAGATATTTGCAAAATAACAGTGACTAGGCTAAGCTTTAAATGGAAATAATTTCCCTCTCGGGCAACTTACCCCGTTTCAAATGTGTTCCTCTCGGACATCCATTTTCCGCATGAAGAC
>JAJOOH010004380.1:0-22240 GCA_029582605.1 Solanum gracilifrons
TGGGGAAAAAGAACATAGGCAAGAAAACCCCAAGGAAGGATTGTGAGTTGGGTTATTCAGATTTCACTCTAACACTCACAATCCATTCACCCTACCCTCAAAAAAATATGGTGAAATTACCATCAATGGAAAAAGAAATGTAATATATAGGATAAGACAAACCTATGGCTCATAAGCGCTGAAGACCCATCAAGAAGCGGGTGGGTTTGGTTGCCCGAAACACGCTGGATCATCAAAAGAGATGCCCTCAGTAACACCCTCAATAATAGTGGGAACACCATCAGTAGTGCTCCTCGATGCAAATGCACCAACAACCAACTCTCTCGCTCTCTGCTGCCACCATAACTTCTCATCAAGTATAGACTGTCACTGGGCTGCCTCAAACTGCTACCTCTCCTTCTTTCTGGCCCATCTTGCCTCCTCTCGATCAGTAGTCGGTTCAGAAGTATGTGTTTGCTTTCCAGCCACACGAGGGGGTGGGGAAGAGAAGGTGTGTCCTCGCTAAATAATACACTCAGGACCACATTGCTGACATCCTCCTCTGGTGCAAACTCTAGGACATCCACCTATGGAGCAGCTAAGGCATCAATATTAGCCCAGAGTTTGGCAAAATCCGACTGAAAAGCAGTTATATCAATAGTGGCCCTAGGGTGAGGCCTTTCCATAATCTTAAGGTCAAATACATCAATCCTCCAATGCACCGCCTGGATCTTCACATCAATTTCTGCCTCCATACGTGCCTCTGACTCCTCAACAGACTTCTTCATCTATGGCCAAGTATGCTATAAGAGAGTGGCCATTTGAGTCTCCAACTTTTGAACTTGAGTGAGGGGCACATGAAACACCCAAAAAAGGTAGGAGAATGAGGTGTGCTCGTATACTGACCGGATAACTTACATAGGGGAACATGCACATTGGTTTCTGTGCTAGGGGAGAGAATAAATCATATGCTTGCTTGACCTCAACCTCAATATCACCACCCAAATGTGGCGAATCAACCTGTATAACTTTCCAGGAGCCACTGGATTTGCATCGTCTTTTATCAGGCCCATGTCGACCATCTTGGTCACCTCAACCAGCCTGTCACAGTGCCAAACCGACATAGTAGCCTCTCGACAAAGTAGGAAAATGAGGAAGGCCAAAGGCATGGTGGTCATCCTCCAAAAAGCCCTCTCATGTGTCTAAGCTATAATAATCCAGGTGAAACTAGTTTTTTAATCCCGCCATCAGTGCCGCAAGTATAACTGCTGGGTCCAAGTCACAACATTGTCCACCTGTGTGAGGGGACAATCTGGCCCGTATGATGGACCACCAAAACTTGGCTGCAAAGCTCATGGTCACCTTCCGGATAGGCAGTGTCATATCGCGCACCCAATCAATGCTCTCTCCTTCCTCAGTAATGTGGTGATTAATGAGTCCATAAATTGGGCTCATTTAGGGCTTTATTTTAATGGAAATAGTGTCCTTGATTGCTTGTTTTATGTCAATACCAGATTAAAATGATGAAGTTTCAGGTATTTGAAGTTTTAGTGGAAACATAGACACTTATACGCAAAACAGAGCAAATAGGGCTGAAAAGAACAAGAAATGAAATCCTGCGGATCGCCTAGTTTAACTTGGCGAGTCGCCGAAATGACATGAACCGCCCTTCGTTCCAGTACGCGAAGCCTTGAAGGAAGTGGATCAAAAGGCGAAGAAAAGAGCGTCGGCGAGTTGCCGATTAGTTTCGCGAAGCAGCACTGTACAACCCAATGATCCAGAATGAGAGGATGCTAAAAGCAAGACACCGAAGGTGATGAGCTGACCAAAAGGCGGATTGCCGAGTTCATCGGCGATCTCAACTAATATCGCCGAACAATCCTCCGCAACACAATCTGTGAAAACTATAAATACTAGTTGGAATTGTAGTCTTAAGAGATTTTTAGAGAGTGGAACATTTAGAGTAAAAAATTATTATTAATCTACAGTATTGTTCTGTATTTTCTCTCAAGGTTGGAGAGGGTTTTGTGGAGACTTGAAGAAAGGAGTTCTTCTTCCCCAAGTATGGAAGTGGGTCTTCTCTATTCATTTACCTTTGCTTAATTTCAGGTTTAATTTCTTATACCCAGTTGATTTCATTATCATGTTAGGTATAATTTCTTATTTCTTGATATGTGGCTAAAACCCCCCATTCTTGGGGTGTGATTTAGCAAATATGGGTTGATATTCTTGTTGGGTCTTGCTTGCTGACAGATTAGATGTATTTTAATGGTGATTTCACCTAGTAGTTGTGGTTTAATCTAAAGGGTTTGTAGTTGCAAATACAAAGCCACCCATGTGTTTTCGGCTTGCACGAGAAGAAGATCGCGAAACCAAAACTACTAGACTGATGGTCTAAGGAGTGGGTCGACATGAGGTTTAGCCCGAGAGGGTGAACCCTAGTCCCATATCCTAATACTCAGCTCGAGAGAGTGATTGGGGTAAGGCGTAGGCTGGTCTTCATGTTACAAATGGGTGTCGGAGAGGAACACATTTGAAACGGGGTAAGTTGCCCGACAGGGAACTTATTTCCATTTATAGCTTAGCCTAGTCACTATTGTCTTGCAAATTTTTTATTGAAAGCATGCACCCAATAATTTATCTCAACTTGTATTGCGGTCACATCCCAAGAACCTTTCCCCATACTTGATTTTCGTGTTTATTTTGCTGGTTTATAACTTGTTACAAAACCCCCATTTGATATTTGAAACTTTCGTGTTACCCCCTTTTATATACTATGTTTTTGTTCGTTAATATCTTTAGCTACAACTAGTTAAAATGTAAATTCTATTTTTCTATCAATTCTCAAAACCGCTCCCTTGGGACACGACCCCAACCCTTGGTTGGGTTACTATATTATCGACGATCGTAGACACTCATACCATAAGATAGTGTCATTGGTCACGATAAGCATCAAAATGACGCCGCTGCCAGGGTGTGGTGTTATTTGAGAATTTTTAGTTTAATAGAATTGTTATTCTTATTCATAGTTTACTAACTTAACTTTTAGTTGTGTTTTAGTTATTGTGGAAACATTGAAGAAATGATAAGTGTCAATGGTAGTAACGGGAGCCAGGTGGACATCAGGATGGCATCGGTAATCTCCATGATGTCCAAGAACCCAATCTCAATGATCCGCATCTCATGGGAGGTGTTGGAGCTATTCGTCTGCCCCCAAGAGAGGGAAACACAGTATTCCACATAACAAGCACCATGTTGCAACTTCTGCAACTAAAGGGGCTTTTTAGTGGATTATCTCTTGAGGACCCACACAAGTATCTTTGAAACTTCGTAGACGTGTGTGGACCATTCTCATTCAAAAGCATTTCTCAGGAATCAGTTCGACTAAAGTTATTTCCTTTCTCATTAATGGGTGAGGCGTGCAAGTGGTTAGCCGAGTTGCCACATAACTCAATCACTTCGTGGGAGGATTTGGTGAATGCATTTAATGTGTAATTTTTCCCTCATTCGAAGATGATGACTATCCGGGATAACATCCAAACCTTTAAGCGTATGAATGGCGAACCTCTGCACAAAACCTGGCTCAGATTTAAAAAACTAGTGCAACAATGCCCAACACATGGTCTTCTTGACAATGTGCTCTTTCAATACTTCTACCAGAGTCTAGACTCGGTAAACAAGGGTGTAGCTGACCAACTCTCACCCGGAGGCTTAATGCAACAACCATACGTAATGGCAGCTCAACTCCTTAATGGTATGACAACCATCAATAGGGCGTGGTACACCCGTGACGATCAAGTCTCACTGGTCACATTTCAGCTATCTAAGGAGCAGGTTGAAAAAGACAATGAGAGAGATCAAAATATAGCCAAAATCATGACACAACTTGATATTCTATCCAAAAATGTCATGGGGGCTAGTACCCGTATTGTCAATGTTGTGGAGGTCGGGTGTGCAAATCCTGAGGAGGCAAGTTTCGACGCCTTGTATAATGAAGAGGTAAACTTCCTAGCCAACCAAGGTGGTGGTTATAGATCAAATTACCCAAGGCAGTGTGGAAATCAAGGTTGGGGTAGAGATAAATGATAGAAGGATCGAGAATGGAGAGACTGAAATCCTAATTGGAAAGATGGGGAGAAAGACAAATATGTGCCTCCCCACGAACGCCAAAAGCCAAAGGACTCGGAGGGTAGTAGGTCTAAGGATATGCTTTCACGCATCCTCAATAGAGTTGAAGGGTCAGACAAACTACTGAAAGGCATGAAAGATGATGTTTCCACCCTCAGCCAGACCGTTACCTCCCATTCTGTTTCAATCAAGTAGTTGGAGACCCAAATGGGTCATATCTCGTCTCACCTAAATCCGAGATAGCAAGGGGGCTTGCCTAGTGACACTATGGCTAACCCCAAGGGTGAGAGTTAAAGGTGGACTAACGTCATACCACGATGTTAACTAAGGCACTGTTTAGGAGGCAACCCAAAACCCTTTATTGCTTTGTTTTACTTTGAGAAAATAATGGTGTGTAGTTTGTACATGTTGAAGGAAGGGATGAGAGTGAAATAATGTATGGAGGTAAATAACAAGTCCAGTTGGCGGATCACCGATGATATCGGCGAGCACGACTCTTTCCGCCAGGTGACTTAAGGCAATGTCAGCTGGGATTCTGTAAAAACTTGGCGTTCAGTAGAAAATTAATGGCGAATCGCCAACCATGTTAGTGATTGCAATATAGACCACCGTTGAGATCCTCACATGATATGCGAATCCTGTTACATTTGGCGAAGAGAGTAGACACTTGGCGCTTCGCCGAGTGAATGAGCATACCCAATGTACATCACCGAATGGGCAGAAACTGGACGGTTTCTACAGGCCATAGATTTAATTATTCTGGTTCATTCATTTTCTCTCATTTCTTCATCCTACCAAACTCACACCTGCACTTTTGTTTTATATTTCTTGCAAGTCGAAATTATTGTAAGTGTCAAATTGTGCGTGGATTTGGATCTCATTGCTACCTAGTACTTCATTAGCATCTGATTCAGCAGTAAAGGTTGGTAATTCAAACCCCATTTTTAATTTAGTAAAATTGTACTCATTTGCATAGTGATGATATTGTCAAGTCTTGGCTGAATCTCCGCATTAATGGCATTTCATACATCATTGATTAACATCTTTGCGTAATTGATAGAATCCAAATCAACTGTGCTCTAATTTGAATTAATTTACTGCGGGGGTGTGATACTATTATGGGTTTTATTGTGAGTTTGTGCTATAGGGGCTTGACTTTCTTTGACCAGGGTTGCGGGGTTGAGCCTAGAAATCGCATAGAACATAGGCGTGTTGAATTAGTTGGCGAGCCAGGCTTAGCTCGCCAAATCAATCGTCTATTCACCTAACTGCCTTTGTCGCCTTTCATTAAAAGAAAATTTGGGTTATTTAATCTGTAAAAATTGGCAAGAAACCTGCTATCACTGAATATTTTTGGTGACTCTACGAGAGTCCATTTAATTCGCCCTTCTTGCCTGCACCCTTAGTTCCTTTATGCACATATTTCAATAAATAACCTAAGTGAGTGAGCACGTCACCAACTAGTGTGGCAAAGTGATTATATGCGCACCATTCTCCTGCTCTGTTTAAATACTTTCTAACTTTTCCCAAAGCCTTTGAAGAAATGGGAAGACCCAAAATTGCAGGGATGGATGACCCACCCAGGCATGTATGAGTACAAGAATTTAGAAAAGAGGAAAAGAGAGCCGAGATGGCCAAGCAAAGAATGTACACCAAGGAAGCTGGGGAAAAAAGATGAATTCTTCTCGATCTTAATGTCCTCCCATGTGATCGGAGCTTAGTTAATGCAATACATGCCTTCAGAGAAGCTCAGGAAATAGATCAGATGAGTGCAACAAATATTGTTGTAGAGGCTAAGGCAAAGGCAAACAGTGGAGACCAAAATGACAATGCTCCAGGGACCATTGTTTTATTTCAGAAAGATGCACCGGGCACTGATGCCTAGACAGATGGAGTGACTGCTTAAAAAAGATCCCCTCTTTACCCCCTCTCTATTTTTCTTTATTTAACCTTTTGGATACTTATTACTTGCATTTGAGGACAAACACTTTTTATTTGTGATGGGGTGAGGCCCACACCTTTTGTGTTGACATTCCTGTTTTGTTCTGTATATATTTGGGTTGTTTGCTTTAAGTTGTGTTTTAAATACTGCTTTTCTGTGGATGTTTGAGCTTATGGCTCCTGTTGTTTTAATTGCAAAAGAATTTTGATCCTTCCAAATTTTTTTTGCCACCTCTTGTGTTGAAAGTTGTTGTTCTTTTGCAAAAATTTAAGTCTCGGTTTCGATCAATACCGATGACTTGAATAGTGCTCTCAATTGAACAAACATAAATGCATGGCTACGACGAAGGCAAATGAAGTTACATAGACAATATGTGCACTCTTTGTATCTCGTTGTGACTAGCCATTTATCGAATTGATTTTCTTGTGAGGACCGTTGTACGCTAGCGAACATGTCTAGTCTTGTTTAACTGAAGTATCGATGCCTTGTGTGATTAGCTTACTTTGAACCATGCATGAATACTAGAATTTGCCCGGTTAGTCTGATTGATTTAGAAAGGTGTACTCTTGAGATGATCTTAGGCAATTTTAAAGAGTGTGAGCCAATTTGACATATACCTCTTTTTGTGGCCTACCTGTGAGCGTGTGAAACTCTCTTGAACACCCTTTGAGCCTTACCTTTATTTTCTTTGGAAGAACCTTGATAAACCCTAGACCTTACTTGATCCACTACCTATAATCCTCTTGATTTGTGGTTTAGCGAATAGCCAACTTAGGACAAAAAGCCTAAGTTGAGGGTGTGGCGAAAAGGAAAAGGAGAAGTCAAGAAGTGCTCTAAGAAGTCTTCCTTAACCCATAGTGTTGCAGAACAATGGAACCCTCCAAAAAAAAAAAACAAAAAAATGAAATTTGTGGAATAAAGTACAGAAGAAATTTGGGTTCCAATGCAATTCATGGAAGGTGAATAAAAAGGTGACTTAGAAGCAATAGAAAAAGAATTGATAAAGGAGAGGAAGGGAATGTCTTGAGAATACCACATCTCACGAGGAAAAAGGCACTAAGCCTAAATGACCATACATTTTCACTGAGTCCCATTACAACCCTTAGAAAGACCTTTTTGATCTTGAGTAAGCTGGATCGAAAGTTGGTTGGAAAATAAGGGTAAATCTATGGGTGAAAACATGCATTGTGTTCCTCTTTTTGAGTGTGAGCGTTGTATCTGAATTCTGATCTTAAATTGACTTATATCTGTGTGTGAATATGAAATCATTCTTTGTGCGAGGGCATTTAGATACTTTTGTTGAGCTTGAACTTGCACAAGTAACAAGTATTGCGAGCATGAGAATCTTTGGTGATGGTGTGTCACAATTTGAATCTTTGAGTACACAATTGATCCTTGCATAAGTAATTGAGTCTTGTTGTATGCATTCATGATTTAGTCTTGTGTAGCACTGTTTGAGGAACCCTTTTTGAACGGCTGAACTTGAGTTTTCTTGAGGACAAGCAAAAGTTTAAGTTGGGGGTGTTGATGAGTCCACAAATTGGGATCATTTAGGGATTTATTTTAATCGAAATAGTGTAATTGAATGCTTGTTTTTATCTCAATACCTGATTAAAATGCTAAAGTTTTGGATATTTAAAGTTTTAGTGGAAGCATGGACACTTAGGCGCAAAACGGAGCAAATAGGGCTATAAATAACAAGAAATGAAATCCTGCAGATCGCCGAGTTTAACTTGGCGAGTCGCTGAAATGACATGAACTGCCCTTTATTCCAGTACGCGAAGCCTTGAAGGAAGTGGATCAAAAAGCGAGGAAAGGAGCAGTCGGTGAGTCGCCGATCAGTTCCGCAAAGAAGTACTGTACCGCCGAATGATCCAGAATGCGAGGATGCTAAAGGCAAGACACTGAATGTGATGAGCTGACCAACAGGCAGATGGTCAACTTCATCGGCGATCTCGACTAATGTCACCGAACAATCCTCCGCAACACAATCTGTGAAAACTATAAATACTAGTTAGAATTGTAGTCTTAAGAGATTTTTATAGAGTGGAACATTTTAGAGTAAAATGTTTTTATTAATCTATAGTATTTTCTGTATTTTCTCTGATGTTTGGAGAGGGTTTTGTGGAGACTTAAAGAAAAGAGTTCTTCTTCCCCAAGTTTGGAAGTGGTTTTTCTCTATTCATTTCCCTTTGCTTAATTTAAGGTTTAATTTCTTATACCCAGTTGATTTCATTATCATGTTAGGTATAGAGCATCATCAAGCTTTCTTGACCAGCCAATTCATTTTGCATTCACAGTCTTTGGAAGAATCTACTTGATCTCACTATTTGATACTTCAACTTGCCCGCTAGACTGCTGATGATAAGAAGTTGCTACGCTATGACGAACACCATACTTGTCAAGCAATGCCTTGAATAACCTATTACAAAAGTGGAACCTCTATCACTAATAATCACCCTTGATGTACCAAATCTAGAGAAAATACTCTTTTTAGAAATGCGGTGACACTCTTCCCCTTCATTGTTTGAAAGCGCAACAACTTCCACCCATTTAGATACATAGTCAACCGCTACAAGTATGTACTTCATTCCATTCGAGCTCACAAACGGACCCATAAAATCAAGACCCCAAACATCAAACAACTCATTAACTAGTATAGGAGTCATTGGGAGTTCTTGCTTCCTTGAAATACCTCCTTCTCTTTGGCAGCGACTACATGACTTGGCGAAGTCATAAGCATCTTGGTGAACAGTATGCCAATAATACCCACATAACAAGATTTTATGAGCAGTCCGAATACCACTATGATAACCACCAACAAGAGACGAACGACAATCATCCAATAAACTCATCATCTCAACCTCAGGCACACAACGATGAATAATCCCATCAATACATATATGAAACAAGTAAGGCTCTTCCCAGAAAAACTTCTTCACATCAGACATAAATTTCCTTCTTTTGTGGAATGACAAAGTTGAAGGCACCACATCTCTTGCCAAATAATTGACGAATTCTATGAACCAAGGGATAAGATCAAAAGAAGTAGCCAATACCTGTTCATGGGAGAACACATCATTTATCTCAACTCCATCAGCTAACTTCATCATTACCTCTAATTCTAATCTGGACAAGTGATCAACCACTTGGTTTTATGTCCCCTTTCTATATTTTGCCGCAAAAAAAAACTCTTACAGCAACAATACCCATCCAGTTAGTCTTTGTTTTTGCATCTTTCTTTTCCATAAGATACCATAATGCCGAATGATTAGTATGCACAATGACTTTAGTGCCCAAAAAATAGGATCTAAACTTCTCAAACGCAAAGACTACAACAAGTAATTCATGTCCAGTGACCGTGTAGTTCTTTTGAGAAACATTCAAAGCCATGCTCGCATAATATATAGGATGAAGAATCTTCTCTCTCCTCTGGACAAATACTACACCAAGTGTCACCCCACTCACATATTACATAACTACAAATAGTTGTCCCCAATCCGGTGAAATAATAATTGTTGCAGAAATCAACTTCTCTTTCATTCCCTCAAATGCACTCAGACAAGCATCATCAAACTCAAACTTTGATTCCTTTCGAGTAGTTTGTACAATTGGTGTGCAATTTTTGAGAAATCCCTTATGAACCTCCTATAATAAACTGCATGCCTAAGAAAACTTCTAACACCTTTCAGAGAGATCGATGGCGGTAACTTTTCTATCACTTCAACTTTTGCTCTATCAACTTCGATGCCCTTCCTTGAAATTCTATGACCCAGAACTATACCCTTTTTCATCATAAATTGACATTTCTCCCAATTGAGCACAAGATTGCACTCTTCACACCGTTTTAGCACTTCACCTAAATGTACCAAGCAATCATCAAACGAGTCACCAACCATTGAGAAATCATCCATGAATACCTCTATTGTGTCCTCCACCATATCAGAAAATATAGAAATCATGCAACCTTGAAAAGTCGTCGGTGAATTACACAACCCGAATGACATCCTTCTGAAAGAAAACGTTTCGTAAGGGCAAGTGAAAGTGGTTTTCTCTTCGTTTTCCGGAGCTATAGAAATCTTATTGTTGCCCGAATACCCATATAGAAAACAATACCAACCCTTACCAACAAAACTATCTAACATTTGATCCATGAGCGACATTGGGAACTGATCTTTCTTAGTCCACACATTTAACTTGCTATAATTCATACAAACTCTCCAACCAATCACCGGCCTCATTGGAACGAGTTTATTCTTTACATTTGGAACCACAATTATTCCTCCCTTCTTTGGAACTCATTGAACTAGACACACCCAACTACTATCAGCAATAGGATAAACGACAACAACATCTAACCACTTGATGATTTCTTTTTTCACAACTTGTTGCATCGGTGCATTCAATCTTCTTTGGTACTCAATACTTGGTTTTTTATCTAGCATAAGCTGAATTATGTGAGAACTAATACCCGGTGGAATACCAATAATGTCAGCAATGGTCCATCCTATAACATTTTTGAATCACTTCAATACCGATATCAATGCCCCTACTTTCCCTTCATTTAAGTCAGCAACAATAATAACCGACAAAGTACTATTTTGGCCCAAGAAAACATACCGCAAATGAGAAGGAAGAGGTTTAAACTTTGACTTTAGAGGCTCATAAATGGATGGTTTTGCAGGTGGAGTGCCTCGATTCTTTAAATCCAGATCCCGCTTTTTTGGTTGACGATGAGAAAAATTAACGCCATTAATTGCAACAACTAGCTCATCATATTCATCAATACCATCTCCATAAAAATTAATGATCACAACAAATAGCACCTCAAAACCAAATCTATCATCAATAGACACCTTCGGTACTATCTCAACAATATTATTCACTACAGATACCACCTTAAGGTCACTTTGATGCTTCATTGATTTGCAGATATTGAAGTTCACTTCTTCATTATTCAATTGGAACTTCATCTGCCCTCTTTCCATATCAACCAAAGCATACCCAGTAGCAAGGAACAATATCCTTAAAATGATGGGTACTTCAAAGTCAACCTCAGAATCAGGTATCACAAAGCCGTCGGAAATATTAACGCTTCAACTTTCACAAGGACATCTTAAATCAGCCTAATCGATTTCTTAATAATTCTTTTAGCCATAAGTAACCGCATTGTAGTCAGTTTGGGGCCCGTAAGACCAACTTCTTATATATAGACAACAAAATCACTTAATGCTAGCACCCAAGTTACATAGGGCCTTTGCAAAATGCAACATACAAATAGTACATGGAATAGTAAATGCACGAGGATCCTCCTTCTTCTACACTAATGATCTAGTAGCAATAATACTAGAATGCTGCAACATGTCATTACCTTCGAAATTGACGAACGTCTTCTTAGTCACCGAATCCTTCATAAACTTTGCATGACCGGGCCTTTGTTCAAGTGCCTCAATCAAAGGAACATTTATGGACAACTACTTCAGCATAGTTAGGAACCTGCAGTACTTTCCTTCTTTTGCTTTCTTGACCAACCTTTGTAGGAAGAGATGTGGAGGTCTCGACATAAGAATGATCTTTTATGTCACCTCAACCTCCTTCTCATTCTAATCTTTCGGCTCCTCAACTACCTAAACTTTATCCTCTTCTTCCTATTTCTCACATTCCACTCCAATCAACATTGGAGGGTCAATAGTCTGCTTTCCACCTATGGTAGTAACTGACGTGCAATAACTGTCATTCTATGAATTCTGGATAGTATTGCTGGGTGTTTCTTGTTGACGCGGATTTGCACTTGCAGACAACCGGTTCAACTGCTGCTCAATCTGTCTAATACACAATGCATGTGACTCAACTTTTTGACTAATACCTGATAAATCAACATGCATTTCTTTCATATTGTCATCTGTTGAGTCAAACCTTTTCATCATCTCTTCAATGTGACTCATACTTGATCCTCCATCTCGAATTCCTGGTGAAATATATAAAGACCATTCTTGTCATCCTGTTGTAGTTGTTATCATGATTGTAGTTTCCATCACGGACATAGTTCCCCTCACGATTGTAGTTACTATAGTTCCGACCTTGATTTCCTTGACCTTGGCGCCAAGTATCTTGATTGGATGCTTGGGCGTTGGTCCGGAAACCCCCGCTTGATCATTTAAAAAAGTCACATCCTTCTTATAAATATACTCCTCCACCAGTGGTGCTCTAGCCTGATAGTTCAATGCATTTACTTTCTCAGCATGTCCACTTACATGTTTCAATACTAAGTTAACCTATGTTCTCAACTGTGCCATCTTCTCTCGAATTTCATGTTAGACTGAATTTGGGTTGCTTGTATTGAAAATGTGTTGTTGCCTGTAGCCAAAGTTTTGGTGCTCCATGCTTTGTTATTCTTTGAGATATTTTCAAGTTTCTCTGTGATCCTCTGAAATGTATTCACCCCATAAGAACCTCCAACAATAGTGTCCAATACAACTTTCTTGTTATTATCAAGACCTCTATAGAAATACTCCTAAGTGAATCGTCATCAATGTAGTGTTTGGGCACATTTCTCATCAACCCTGTAAATCTATCCCAAGAGTTCTTGACCGACTCTCCCTATAGCGCTACAAAGTTGTTGAGTTTATCTTTGAGCTTCAACTTCTTTGACAGTGGGAACTATTTATCTAGGTATATTTTGTGCAACTCCTCCCACATAGTAATTGAGTTATATGTCAGCTTAAACAACCATATATTATCATCTCTTGTCAACGATAGTGGAAATAGTCTTAAGCTGATTGCATCCATGTCTAAATCCGGTCTTCCGGTCTTCTGACACTGCTCATACAAACACTCTTTACTTTGCTCAAATGAGCATATTGATCCTTAAAAGGTAACCAACAAACAACCCTCTAAATGTAAGCATCTAAATCAAGCTGCTAGTCACGATGAATGTATGTCCAAGAGGTAGTGGAGGAACAACTATAGCACCAGTCGATCCCACAACAACAAAATCAACCCTGTAGTTATCCCATACATCGGGCACTAGTTGATTTTGCTATCCCACTACTCCTAGAGGTTGGAATCAAAGAATATTCCCGTGACCCTCTCCGATTGAATCCTCACTGATTCCCTTGTTTAGACCTCTTCCAACCATTCTTCACAGAGTCTTTCTTAGTTTGGGATCGTAGAGGGACAACATATTGCCTTGAATCCATGTACTTGGCATACACTACAAAGAAGACCTGTAGAAAAAAAAAAAAAAACAAAAGTAAAATCAGGAAATAATTGACTAAAGTTCAATAACAAAATTAGTCTAATCCAAACTGCCTTATTCCCCGGAAGTGATACCAAAATTTGATACGCGCAAATTACACCTCCCTAAAGAAATATAAACGGCCATTGTCAAATAAAGAACCTAACTGATGTTAGGATCGATACCATGAGAAATATGGTCTAGACTTAGACTAATTTATGGTTAATTCTACTTTTAGTCAGATCACTTCTATAAAAGGGGGGATTTGTAAACAAAGTAATTGTTTATTCATTTGTAGTAACAAGTAACAAGTAAGCGAAATTCACAATTTGTAATATCAATATGAGATGAAACTAGGGCATTAGTTCTTAAGGCAGTAATCCTAATAATAGTAACTCTTTCCTAGTGTTAACATGCGAAGTCAGTAAGTTAGGTATTTCCTAAGTGACTGGTCGTCCAAGTAGGGAACTTCACCACGCAACTTGGTCGGTCTACGGGTGTATGCTTTACTAACCCTTACCCTTGACCCCAATTAGGCCTCGTAGTAGATGGGTCAGGCTATTAAATAACGGATTATCATGCTAAGTCTCTGTTTTTCAATCCCTTTCTCATTCATTACTTTCTTGGTCGGGAAAGTAGGGATGAGGCAAGTTCTAACATTGCACACCATTAAAAAGCAATCAAAACAAAGGGATTAACAATACATACATAACCACTACTTTATAATTACTTAATTATTTGTTTTACGTTGTTAATTACTCATGGTTTCCACAAACCTAGTTGTGGATTTAGTTATTCATGCTTGAATTATCACAATTCATATTACAGTTTAGAATATAAATCATAAACATACAATTAGAATAGATGAAATCTTGAATCTTGAGTTGAAGAACAAACACAAATTGCATAAACCAAACTTTAAGAATTAAATGCCGAATGTGTTCGCAAAGCTAAAAACAAAGTTTCACAAAAAAGTCTAACAACCCAAAAACAAAAAATACAACTAATATTTATAGAAAATAAATCCTAAACCAAGTAGGAATAGGAAGCTTGAGGAAATTCGAATCTGGCACTGTCATCCACGAATGGTGACATACGGCTCGTCACACGTACGACGACTCGTAGGTGCCATCTTCGTTCAACATTTGGTCAAATTTCTGTGAGTGTAATCGATGGTCATAACCTACGACTCGTAGATCTAAGCACAGCCCGTCCTGTTCAATCGTCATTCATGGACTAGAACTCATCTTCTCTGAAGTCACCCACGACTCATCAACTACGACTCGTCGGAGGACCTATGATGTGTTACTCGCTATGTTCTAACCTTAGTCCATTTTCCTTGAGAGTTCACCCATGCTAGCTAATAAACACTCAGCTACACCTCATCCAATACTAGGTGTAGGCGATTGTAATCTAGTATGAAACCCAACAATTGAGTTGGGGTCGAACCCACCGGGAGCATTACAAGTTCAAATTCATTTACGAAGTTATAAACGTGGTCTACTTGGTTATAGGAATAAAATTATCGAAAACATTTAGGTAAATCGAATGGGTGACACGAATGTCAGTAGGGGGATTGGTTTGTCAATTAACAACTATAGCAATTACGAAAACAGGGGAAACAATAAGTAAGAGGAATTCTTAGGGATGTGATCGATTATAGGCTAATTTCTCCATATGGGTAATTGAAGTTTACTAACAATTGCCAAATCTCAGTGGGTAGGCTAGACTATAGATGCAATATCTTTCTCTCGAACAACTATTGTGATTCGAATGAGTTCTGTCGAACCTCGACAAGCTTAACACTATAAGCAACCCTATAACTCAATTTATCTACTCTCTCGAGCTAGATAGGTAGTTTCGTGTTTAGGATTCACTCTCTCGAGTTGTCTTGGCGATCACTAGGATTTCCTTTTTTCAACTTCTTCAGCTTTTTCGCTCCTTTTTGCCCGGTAATGTCCTTGCTTTACTCCTTAGCCTTCATTGATGCAAATTAACACTTTAACATCAGTTTAGAGCATAAATTAGGCATTGAGGACAATAAAACTATGAAAACAAAGCCCTAAATGAGTCGAAATCTCAGACTCATCAACACCCCCAACTTAAACTTTTGCTTGTCCTCAAGTAAAACTCAAGATCAATTAGTTCAACAAGGATGTCTACAAACAATGCTATTCAAGACTCAACACAAATGTACACAAGAGGTTCAAATTTCGCATGCAATGCTCAATTGTGTACTCTAAGTTTCAAATTGTGACTAACCATCATCAAATAGTCTCAAGATCACAATGCTTGCTTCAAATGCAAGTTCAAGCTCAACAAAAGCATTCAAATGCCCTCATATCAAGAATGATTCCATGCTCACACAAAATCCATCAACAATTTAATATCGGAATCAAACACAACTCATACACTCACAAGGATGAACACATGCATGATTCTACCCATAGGCTTGCCCTTATTTTCTAATTGACATTATTTTCAGCTTACTCATGGTCACAAAAGTCTTTCAAGGCTTGAAATGGGGCTGAGTGCAAAGGTATGATCATTTTGGCTTAGTGACTTTTACCTTCATGAAGTATGGCCTGTAAAACACTTTTTCTCCTTCTCTTTCATATTCTAAGATGTTCAAAATCCACCCTATTATCCATTTAAGCACAACTCATTGGATACCCCATTTCTTTTTCTCCTTTCACACACTTTATCTTGCAAACTCTTCTTCTTTTTTTTCAATCTTTTTCTTTCTTTCTCTTTAGTTTTTTTATATGGAGGGGTTCCTTCTTTTTTTCTTAAAACATGATTTCAAAAGGGGATTTTTCACATATCTTTATTTTCCTTCTTCTCACCACACCCCAACTTAGGCTTTTGGCCTAAGTTGTCTATTCAAACAAAGTAATACTTCATGAAGGTTATAGGTGATGGGACAAAGAGGTCAAAGTTGTTCAAGTTTCTTCCAAAGAAAAGGAGAGGCTCAAAAGGTGCCAACCAAGGTTTACACTTCTCACAAGGTGGCCACAAAGAGGTATAACGTCAAATTTTTGTTCACTCTTAATAAATTTATGCCTAAGATCATTTCAATTGCTTGCTTCAATCAATCAATTGGACTAATGAGGAAAGTTCTAGGCGACCTCAAGCACAATATTCAAGACAACCTCACCACACTAGGCATTTAATACAATTATCAAAAAAGACTCTACACTTTCTAGCTAGTGTGCAATGATCATCATAAGAGATTGATTCGACAACTGGCTAGTCACAACAAGATGTTAAGAGTTCACACATGAGCTATGTAACTCAGTTTGCCTGATCGTAGCCGCACATTCATATCGTTCAATTGAGATCACTATTCAAGTCATCGATATTGACCACAACCGACACTCGAAAATGCAAGAGAATAGCCACAATCAAACATAAAAGAGGTGACATTTTTTTTTTTAAAATCAATTCAAAACCATTTGCAATTCAAAACAACGAACCAACTCAATAGCTCAAAACCATGTATATATAAAAGGTAAAACGATCCAACATTCAAAAAATAATAAAACAACCCAATAGAGGTAGCTATAGAAATACCTCAGCCCGTCAAACTAATCTAGCAGTTATCCTCAAATGCAAAGAAATAGAAAAATAGTCTAAAAAGTAATAGAAATGGAGTAAAGAGAATCATCCTACCAGGCTAAGCCTAGGTGATGTCTACATGTTTGTAACTCCATTTGTCGGGGAATCAGTGCCCAGCTCAGCAACATCCTTGGCTCCACTAGAGCCTATCATCGACGTCTCTCTGAGTGATGCCTGTACAACAATCTCAACCATGGTGCCCTCCATATCTGCTAGATCACCATACACAACATCATCTCTAACACCGAGCTCCTCCTCATTACTCTCCGCCTCAGACTCATCATTTGTGTCATCAGTCCTAGCAACATCTCTGGTGGTAGTAGCCGAATGAACCTCAGAACTGACTGAAATATCAGTGCTCGGGACCTCAAGAATCTCCACCATACCAAATAACATCTATAAGTCAGTGGACTTCAGCTCATCCTTATCTCTCCTCAACCCAACGATATCGTCCTTTAAGGCCGTCATAGTGGCAAAATCACCTCGACCCTGCTCGCAAGCCTCTATACTCACAACAAGGGCATTTAGTGCAAGTCGGTAGCCATCTATCAACTCCCGATGCTCTCTCATATCAGCCCTAATCGGGGCCAAGGCCGCAACAATCACCCTTTCTATCATCCTAGGCACAACAACCTCAACTCGGGAGGCACACGCATCAGTAGATTGGAACAGATGGCCCATCTTATATAATATGGCCTGGGTGATAGGGGATTGGGAACCAGTAGCAGCAACAACAACAAAGGGATGGGGTGTAGAGATGAACTAGAAGGGCCAGATGTACCTGTAGGCTATTGGCCCAAGGAGAAAGTATTGGCTCGGTCGGTAGCATATCAGCATAACTACCGGGGATGTATCCACCTGTGCAACTCTCCTTCTATTGGCCTCATCCCTCAAGTACTCGACCTCGATACATCGGATGTCAGTAGAAGAGATAGGTGTCACCTCCACATCCACCTTCTCATCCCTAGGGACACGGGCCTGCTGGTATAGCTCGCTGATCAATATGGGAAAAGTAAGAGAAGTATGGCTTCTTGGACCTCATGACCATCTTTTACTCAATGAGTAGACCAAAATTCAACCTCTGTCGACCCACAATCAAACCTGGACAAGCAGCCTTCGGATGTCAAAGGATTGATTCATTATGTGAGGGCATGCTAGTACTGCCAATAAACCCGAACCAGTGTCTGGTAGCAACGTTCAGGTCCTTCTTCTTAATTAGTGCACCTGCCTCGATCCACTTCGGTGTCATGTCAGAGATGAGGGATGCCAGCCAACCCTTTAGATCATTTAGGGTTTTCTTCGTATGAGGTCAATGTAGCCATGCCTGAAGTCCTGTTAACACCCGAGTACCTCATTTATCTCCGTGTTGCTACACTTAACCTTTTTCCCCCGAACAACCACGAAGTCGACTGGCTTTAAGGCACTTGCCTTCTTCTTCCCCTTCGGCACCAACTCCCCGTATGTCGAATAAAACTCTCGAACCCATGTAGGGATGTAAGTGCCTCAGGGTTTTGTAAAAACTTCAAATTTGTGGAACTTCAAGGTGTTCCACACTTCAGGATATCTGTACACCACACCATCAGTGGACATCCACTTTTATTTCAAAATGTTCCTTGAACCCTCGGCCTTTAGTTTGTTGAGTGACCGGGGAGGAGGACACTGAACTGGTGGGGCTTGTACCACTATCTGAGCTGAAGCTAGAGATGGAGGAGGCATAAAAGGCACCTGGATCCAAGACGGATCATTCATAGCCTTGGAGCGTAGCTCCGCTATCCTAACTTGTAGGAGTTGGTCATCTTCCAGCTCAAAAATAGAAGTTGGAGAACTGTCCTCAGAGTGACCCTCACTGCCGGAGGGAGTGAGGTTTGTGGAGTAAATACCCTAACTATCATAGCTTGCCTCCGCAGGTGTTGGTTGCACATCGCCCTTGCCCTTTCCCTTTCCCCTCTTCGAGGAAGTTTGGTAGTCGGGGCTCGGGAGGCAGCTGCCTTCTCATTGATCACTATTCCTCGTGCCCGCTTTCGGGGCAGTTGATTCCTTCCTGCTAGTTTGGGTCTAGCCATTTCTGTAATACAAAATAACACACGTTAGATGCAGTTCTAATAAAAAGCAAAGTATGAAAATTGCACAGAAAGACTTGTCGAACTGTTCGGTGAGCCGCTGAACCCCTTTGGCGAGCCAAGTCGGGCTCGTCGAAAGTTCTAGTGTAAAAGCAATGAAAAATAAAAGTAGGTCGGCGATGTCCAGGGCCAATCGGTGGATCATCGACACCATTCAATGAACTAGATGTAGTTCGCCGAAAGTTACATAACAATTTCAGGGATTTGGGGCGCAGAAAGGAGAACAGAAGGTACTTTTGGTGAGTCGCTGAGTGAACTCGGCGAGCCCAAGCATATCACTGAAAGATACAGAACTCAAGCCCACAAAATATAGAATTAAAAAAGGTGATTTAGGGGACTTTAGGCCAACCGCCGAACCATTTGGCGAGCTGGGTCAAGCTCGCCGAATAGTCCAACCTGCCAAATTTCAACCCCAACCTTCAAAATCTAATCGTAGCCTATGATAAAAAGTGAAACTATTATTTCATGCAATTCAACTAAGACCCATGCCCACGGGGTACTCAGACTTCCCCAATTTGGCCAAAATTGGCCAATTGACGTATTTTTCCCTTAAAAATGACGTCAACCGCTATATCATTGGGCAAAAATCCGATAATTAGCACAATTCGAGGTTACTCAGACTTCACCACACTAGCCCCACAATAAATTCAATGCAACCCAACAATTTACCGTGCATAAACATGAGAATTCACTATCTAAGGCCAAGTAATCACAATTTCAACCAAATATGGGCAAATAAACCATAACACGATAAACACCAAGCATAAATAACAACCACAAATTGATCATGCATTCAAGTACAACCAAATGTAGAGTGGAGTTCGGAAAACCAACCTTGTATGCCGAATATTTGTAATGCTAGGGAAGCAAAGAATCCAAAAATCCTCCTCAAGTCGTAAATCCTACACAAAAAGGTAATAGAATGAAATATGAAAGCAATTATAAGAGGTTGTGAAAGTTCAAAAGTATGAAAATGAAGATATTTTGAATTTAAAATGGTTTGGCTCTTAAAGATTCTTCAGTTTGCGCGTAAGTCGGCGACCACGACTTACGTCGCCGGCCCACTCGGTGATGGGTCGAGTGGTACTTTAGCCCGCTGAGTTTTACAGAAACTCCAACAATTTTGGTGGTTCAAACAGCGGTCCAAGTCGGGCTCTTCGACTGGACCTTTGGCTCGCCTAGATGCCATTTTCCAAAAAATTTAACTTTTCACCCTGCACATTCAACACCCGTTAGTTAAACAACAATATTAAAAGCTTAAACACTTGGGTTACCTCCCAAGAAGCGCCTTATTCAACATCATGGCACGACGTGGATACGCTTTTCAAGGTTCATTTTTCAAGTTAGCCAAGGTATCACTTGGTAAACCCCCTTTTGGCTTTGGGTTCAAATGAGATGATAGTTGACCCATTGTCATTTCCAATTTCTTGATGGACACTGAGTGAGAGGTGACCATTTGATTGAGCGTGGAGTCATCCTCTTTCATTTCTTTTAGCACCTTGTCCGACCCTTCCACTTCATTGAGAATACATGCAAGTATGTCTTTTGTGCTAAAGTTCTCCGGGTAAGCTCTTAGCTCTTTTGGCTTTTGACGCTCATGGGGTGGAACATATATATCCTTTTCACCATCCCATTCCTTCCAATTAGTCCTACGGTCACGCTATTCTCTATCAGAGTCTCTCCATCCATCGTACCTTTCTCTATTCTAACCTTGATTCCCGCCCGGCCTTGGATAGCTTGGATGGAAACCTCCTCATTGATTTGCAAGGAAACTCAATTTTTCATTATATAAAGCCTTAAAGTGTGCATCCTCGGGGTTTGATCCACTAACACCAACAACATTCATAGCTCTACACCCACTACCCATCACATTTTTTGCTAAAATATCCAGCTGGGTCATCATTTTGGCCATGTTTTGGTCTCGCTCTTGATCCTTCTCGATCTGCTCTTTTGTCATGCTTAAAGTCATAGGAGACACCTGGTCATCTCAAATGTACCACGCTCTGTTAATCTTGGTCATCCCATCGAGGAGATTAGATGCTATTTCGAAAGGCTGTTGCATTATACCTCATTGGACAAGTTGATCAGCCACACCTTTGTTCACCAACTCTAGACTCCGGTAAAAGTGTTGTAACAACACGTTAATTGGAAGCCCGTGAGTCGGACATTGAAGTAACAACTTTTGAATCTCAGCCATGTCTCATGGATTGGTTCACCCTCTAAGTGTTTGAAGCCCTGCGTATTATCTCTTAATGCCATCATCTTTGAAGGAGGAAAGAACCTTACGTAGAACGCCTCTGTAAGTTCATTCCAATTGGTAATGGAATCCTTCGGTAGATCAGCTAACCATTTGGTAGCTTCCCCCATCAAATAAAAAGGGAACAACCGGAGACAGACTGATTCTTGTGAGATGTTTTTGAACGAGAATGGACCACATACGTCCAAAAATTCCTAATATGATCATGGGGATCTTCATGAGCTAGCCCTCCATACAATCCTTTTATTTGAAAGAGTTGCAACATTATGCTAGTCACGTGGAAGACAACATTCCCCTCAACATGAGGTAAACATTTAGCACCCACGCCACCCAAATGAATCGGGTCATTAACATCATTCAGATTTCCGATGTCATCTTGGTGACCAAGTTGACTACCGTTACTTTCGTTTACACTCATCTCGTCCTCTGTTCACAAACAACCAACAACAAATACAAAACAAGTTAAGTTGATTCAACTACACAAACAATCACAATTTAAACTTCAATAATAGAATTCTAAACACCACTCCCCAACAATGGCACCATTTTTGATAAACACTAAAATACACCTCATCCAATCTAGATGTAGGTAATCGTAATCTAGTATAAAACCCAACAATTGAGTTGGGGTCAAACCCGCAGGGAGCAGTATAAGTTCGAATTCAGTTACGAAATTACAAACGTGGTCTAATTAGTTATAGGAATAAAAATTATCGAAAACATATAGATAAATCGAAGGGGTGACACGAATGTTAGATGGGGGGATTTGTTTGTCAATTAACAACTATACCTATTACGAAAAAAGAATTCTCGGGTATGTGATCGATTATAGTCTAATTTCGCTATATGGGTAATTAAAGTTAACTAAAAATTGCCAAATCTCATTGGGTAGGCTAGACTATAGATGCAATAGCTTTCTCTCGAACAACTATTACGATTCAAGCGAGTTCTCTCGAACC
>JAJOOH010004381.1:0-25905 GCA_029582605.1 Solanum gracilifrons
CTTAAAAACCTAAATAAAACCCTTAATCTAAAGCCCTAAACCTAAAAAACCCCTAAGACTTCAACCCTAAGAAACACCTCACCCTTAAAAATCTTTAAAAACCCCAAAAACCCTAAATCTAAAAAAACCCTAAACCCTAAATACCTAAATAAAACCCTTAACCTAAAACCCTAAACATAAAACAACTCTAAGCCCTAAACTCTAAACCCTAACCTAAAACTCTAAATCCTAAACCTAAAACCCTAATAAACCCTAAAACCTAAACCTTAAGAAACTCTAAATTCTATAAACCCTAAAATAAATGCTAAAAAACATTTAAAACTACTACAAAACCCTAAGATCTAAACCATAAACCCTAAAAAACCATAAGAAACACTTAACCCTTAAAAACCCAGAAAAACCAAAAATCCTCTAAACCTAAAAAACTCTAAGCTCTAAACCTTATAAATCCCTAAATCATAAATGCTAATCCATAAAAAATACTAAAAACCCCAAGCCCAAACCCTAAACCTATAAAACCCTAAAGTAACTTAACCTAAACAACCCAAAGCCCTAAACCCTAAAAACCTAAATAAAATCCTTAGCCTAAAACCCTAAACCTAAAAAACCTCTAAGCCCTAAACCCTAAACACTAACCTAAAACTCTAAATCGTAAACAGAAAACGCTAAGAAACCCTAAACCCTCAACCTTAAGAAACCCTAAATCCTATAAACCCTAAAATAATTCTAAAAACAAATTAAAACCCCTACAAAACCCCAAGCTCTAAACCATAAACCTTAAAATATCCTAAGAAACACTTAAACCTTAAAAACCCTAAAAAACCCCTAAAACAAAAATACTCTAAGCTCTAAACCCTATAAAATCCTAAATTGTATATGCTAAACCCAAAAAAACACAAAAACAAATCCTAAGCCCTAAACCCTAAACCTATAAAACCCTAAAACACTAAAACCTTAACCTAAAAATCCCAAATCCCTAAACCCTACAAACCTAGAGAGAAAAAATAACCTAAAACCCTAAACCTAAAAAAATCTAAACCCTAACCTAAAACCCTAAATCCTAAACCTAAAACCCGAAGAAATCCTAAACCTTAAGAAATCCTAATCCGATACACTCTAAAATAGACCCTAAAAATCAATTAAAACCATTACAAAACCCGAAGCTCTAAACCGTAAATAAAAAAAAATACGTAACCCCAAAACCCTAAACCATAAAAAATTTAAGGAACACTTAACCCTTAAAAACACCCAAAAACAATAAAGCTAAAAAAACTATAAGCTCCAATCCCTATAAAGCCCTAAATCATATATGCTAAACCCTAAAAAACACAAAAAAAACCCTAAGCCCTAAACCCTATACCAATAAAATCCTAAAAAACCCAAAGCCCTAAACCCTAAAAACCTAAATAAAACCCTTAATTTAAAAACCCTAAGTAGCACTTCACCCTTAAAAACCTTTAAAAAACATGAAAAACCGCAAACCTATAAACCTAAAAAAACCCTAAGCCTTAAACCCTAAATACCTAACTAAAACCGTTAACCTAAAACCTTAAACATAAAACAACCCTAAGCCCTACACCCTAAACCCTAACCTAAAACTCTAAATCCTAAACCTAAAACGCTAAGAAACCCAATAACCTAAGCCTTAAGAAACACTAAAATAAACCCTAAAAATCATTTAAACCACTACAAAACCCTAAGCCCTAAACCATAAACCCTAAGAAACAGTTTACCCTTAAAAACCCCAAAAACCTCTAAACCTAAAAAACTCCAAGCTGTAAACCCTATAAAGCCCTAAATCATATATGATAATCCCAAAAAATCACTAAGAAGCCCAAAACCCTAAACCTTAAACCTATAAAACCATAAAACACCTTAACCTAAACAACCCAAAGCCGTAAACCCTAAAAATCTAAATAAAACCCTTAACCTAAAACCCTAAATCTGAAAAAGAAAAAAAAAACCCTAAACCCTAACCTAAAACCCTAAATCCTAAACCTAAAACCCGAAGAAATCCTAAACCTTAAGAAATCCTAATCCGATAAACTCTAAAATAGACCCTAAAAATCATTTAAAACCATTACAAAACCCGAAGTTCTAAACCGTAAATCCAAAAAAATATGTAACCCCAAAACCCTAAACCATAAAAAACTTAAGGAACACTTAACCCTTAAAAACACCCAAAAAACTTAAAGCTAAAAAAACTCTAAGCTCCAATCCCTATAAAGCCCTAAATCATATATGCTAAACCCTAAAAAACACAAAAAAAAAACCTAAGCCCTAATCCCTATAACAATAAAATCCTAAAAAACCTTAACCTAAAAAACCCAAAGCCCTAAACCCTAAAAACCTAAATAAAACCCTTAATCTAAAAACCCTAAGAAACACTTCACCCTTAAAAACCTTAAAAGACCTTAAAAAACCGCAAAACCATAAACCTAAAAAAACCCTAAACCTTAAACCCTAAATACCTAACTAAAACCGTTAACCTAAAACCTTAAACATAAAACAACCCTAAGCCCTACACCCTAAACCCTAACCTAAAACTCTAAATGCTAAACCTAAAATTCTAAGAAACCCTAAAACCTAAACCTTAAGAAACCCTAAAATAAACCCTAAAAATCATTTAAACCACTACAAAACCCTAAGCCCTAAACCATAAACCCTAAGAAACAGTTTACCCTTAAAAACCCCAAAACCTGAAAAACTCCAAGCTGTAAACCCTATAAAGCCCTAAATCATATATGATAATCCCAAAAAAACACTAAAAATCCCAAAGCCTTAAACCTTAAACCTATAAAAGAATAAAACACCTTAACCTAAATAACCCAAAGTCGTAAACCCTAAAAATCTAAATAAAACCCTTAACCTAAAACCCTAAATCTGAAAAAAAAAAAAAACCCTAAACCCTAACCTAAAACCCGAAGAAATCCTAAACCTAAAGAAATCCTAATCCGATAAACTCTAAAATAGACCCTAAAAATCATTTCAAACCATTACAAAACCCGAAGCTCTAAACCGTAGATCCAAAAAAATATGTAACCCAAAACCCTAATCTATAAAAAACTTAAGGAACACTTAACCCTTAAAAACACCCAAAAAACTTAAAGCTAAAAAAATCTAAGCTCCAATCCCTAAAAGCCCTAAATCATAAATGCTAAACCCTAAAAAAAACAAAAAAAAGCCCTAAGCCCTAAGCCCTAAGCCCTATACCAATAAAATCCTAAAAAACCTTAACCGAAAAAACCCAAAGCCCTAAACCCTAAAAACCTAAATAAAATAGTTAATCTAAAAACCCAAAGAAACACTTCATCCTTAAAAACCTTAAAAAACCACAAAACTATAAACCTAAAAAAACCCTAAATACCTAACTAAAACAACCCTAAGCCCTACACCCTAAACCCTAACCTAAAACTCTAAATCCTAAACCTAAAACGCTAAGAAACCCTATAAGCTAAGCCTTAAGAAACCCTAAAATAAACCCTAAAAATCATTTAAACCACTACAAAACCCTAAGCCCTAAACCATAAACCCTAAGAAACAGTTTACCCTTAAAAACCCCATAAACCTATAAACCTAAAAAACACCAAGTTGTAAACCCTATAAATCCCTAAATCATATATGATAATCCCAAAAAAACACTAAAAAGCCCAATGCCCTAAACCTTAAACCTATAAAAGCATAAAACACCTTAACCTAAACAACCCAAAGCCGTAAACCCTAAAAATCTAAATAAAACCCTTAACCTAAAACCCTAAATCTGAAAAAACCTAAGCCCTAAACCCTAAACCCTAACCTAAAACTCTAAATCCTAAACCTAAAACCCTAAACCTAAAGAAACACTAAATCCTATAAACCCTAAAATAACCCTAAAACCCATTTAAAAGCCCTACATAACCCCAAGCTTTAAACCATAAACCCTAAAAAACTCTAAGAGACACTTAAACCTTAAAAACCCTAATAACCCCCGTAACATAAAATACTCTAAGCTCTAAACCCTATAAATCCTTAAATTGTATATGATAAACCATACAAAACACAAAAAGACCTTAAGCCCTAAACCCTAAACCTATAAAATCCTAAAAACCTTAATCGTAAAAACCCAAATCCCTAAACCCTAAAAACCTAGAGAAAAATATTAACCTAAAACCCTAAACCTAAAAAAACCCTAAACCCAAAACCCTAAACCCTAAGCTAAAACCCTAAATCCTAAACCTAAAACCCTAAGAAATACTAAACCTTAAGAAACCCTAAATCCTATAAATCCTAAAATAAAACCATTTAAAACCGCTACAAAGCCCTAATCTCTAAACCCTCAATCCTAAGAATTGGTAAACCCTAAACTTTAAAAAGACAAAACAAAAAAACTAAAACCTAAACCCTAAAAACCTTAAGAAACACTTAACCCTTAAAACCCCTAAAAAAACCCTAAAAACCCCAATACTTAAAAACCACCCTATAAAGACCTAAACTGTATATGCTAAACCTCTAAAGACACAAAAAAGCCTAATCCCTAAACCCTAAACCTATAAAATTCAAAAAATACCTTAACCTAAACCCTAAACCCAAACCTAAAGCCCTAAATCTTAAACCTAAAACCCTAAACCTTAAGAAACCCTAAATCCTATAAACCCTAAAAACCATTTAAAACCCTTACAAAACCCTAATCTCAAACCCTAAATCCTAAAAATATGTAAAGCCTAAACCTCAAAAAGACAAAAAAAAAAAAACCTAAGCCCTAAACCATAAACCGTAAAAAACCCTAAGAAACACGTAACCCATAGAAACCTTGAAGACCCAAATAATCCTTAAACCTAAAAAAGTCTAACCCTAAACCCTATAAAACCCTAAATCGTATATACTAGATCCTAAAAAATAGAAAAAGACTCTAAGTCCTAAACCCTAAAAAACTTTAACCTAAAAAACCCAAAGCCCTAAACCCTAAAAACCAAACCTTAAAAAACCCTAAACCCTAACCTTAAAAAACCATAAACCTTAAACCAAAATAAACCCTAAACCCTAACCTAAAACCCTAAACCTAAAAAATCTCAATGCCCTAAACCTTAAACCCTAACTTAAAACCCTAAATCCTAAACCTTAAACCCTAAGAAAGACTAAACCTTAAGAAACCCTAAATCATATAAATCATAAAATAAACCCTAAAAAAATTTAAAATCTATACAAAACCCTAAATCCTAAAAGTACATGAACCCTAAAACAAAAAAACACCAAAAAAAACCCTAAGCCATAAACCCCTAAACCCTAAGAAATCCTAAGAAACACTTAAACTTAAAACCCTAAAATCCCCAAAACCTAAAATACTCTAAGATCTAAACATTATAAAGCCCTAAATCATATATTCTAAACTTTTAAAACACACAAAAAAATCCTAAGTCGTAAACCCTAAACCCAAAAAAAAACCTAAGAAACACTTAGCCTTAAAACCCCAAAATCCCGAAACATAAAAATTATATGCCCTAAACTCTATAAAGACCTAAATCGTATATGCTAAATCATAAAAAACAAAAGTCGTAAATCTCTAAATCCTAAACTTAATACCCTAAAAAACCTTAACCTAAAAACCACAAAGCCCTAAACCCTAAAAAACTAGATAAAACCCTTAACCTTAAACCCTAAACAAAAGAAAACCCTAACCCCTAAACCATAAACCCAAACCTAAAACCCTAAATCCTAAACCTAAAACCCTAAGAAACGCTAAACCGTAAACCTTAAGAAACCTTATATCATATAAACCCTAATATAAACCCTAAAATCAACCCCTACAAAACTCTATGCTCTAAACCCTAAGGCTTAAAAATCCATAACACTTAAACCTAAAAAACACAAAAAAACCCTAAACCTGAAAAACTAGAAAACTTTAAGAAACGCCTAACCCTTAAACATCCTAAAAACCCAAAAACCCCTAAACCTAAAAAAATTCTAATCTCTAAATCCGATAAAGCCCTAAATCGTATATTCTAAACCCTAAAAATACACAAAAAAAAAACCTCAGCCGTAAACCCTAAACCAATAAAACCCTAAGAAACCATAAACCCTAAACCCTAAACCTTAAGAAATCCTAAATCCTATCAACCCTAAAATAAACCCTAAAATCATTTAAAACCCTACAAAACCCTAAGCTCTAAACCCTAAATCCTAAAAATCTATAAACCCTAAACCTAAAAAAACAAAAAAAAAAACTAAGCCCTAAACCCTAAACCCTAAACCCTAAAAATCCGTAAGAAACTATTAACCCTTTAAAACCTTAAAAAATCCCAAATCCTAAAAAACATCTAAGCTCTAAACCCTATAAAGCCCAAAATCATATATTCTAAACCCTATAAATACACCAAAAAAAAAAAACCTAAACAGGAAAAACCAAGAGAGAACCCATAACCTAAACCCCTAAGCCCTAAGGCCTAAACCGTAACCTAAAATCCTAAGAAAACCATAAACACTAAACCTGAAGAATCCTTAAACCCTAAAAATCATTTAAAGCTGCTACAAAACCCTAATCTTTCGTAAACCCTTAACCTACAAAAAAAAAAAACCTAAGCCATAAACCCTTAATACTAAAAAACTCTAAGAAAAAAAAAACTCTAAGAAACACATAATCCTTAGAAACCCTATAATCCCCAAAAACCCCTAAACCTAAACAACTCTAAACTCTAAACCCTACAAAGCCCTAAATCTTATATGCTAAACGCTAATAAACACAAAAAAAAACCAAAGCCCTAAACCCTAAACCTAAAAAACCCTAAAAAACCTTAACCTTAAATACCCAAAGACCTAAACCCTAAAAATCTAGATAAAACCCTTAACCTAAAACCCTAAACATAAAAATCCCTAAGACCTTAACCCTAAACCCTAACCTAAAACCCTAAATACAAAACCTAAAACCCTAAGAAATACTAAATCTTAAACCTTAAGAAACCCTAAATCCTATTAACCCAAAAGTAAACCCTAAAAACAAAGTAAAACCCTACAAAACCCTAAGCTCTAAACCCTAAATCCTTAAAATTCATAAACCCTAAACCTAAAAAACACACAAACTCCTAAGCCATAAAGCCCAAAAATCCCTAAGTAACACTTAATCCTTAAAAACCCTAAAAATCCTTAGAAACCCAAAAACCCTTAAAGCCCCTACGAAACACTTAGTCCTTAAAAACCCTAAAAAACCCAAAACCCCTAAACCTAATAAACTCTAAGCTATGAATCCTATAAAGCCCTAAATATAATATGCTAAATCTTAAAAAACAAAAAAAAAACTAAGCTTGAAACCCTAAATCTATAAAACCCTATAAAACCATAACCCGGAAAGCCCAAATCCCTAAACCCTAAACATCTAGATAAAACCATTAACCTAAAACCCTCAACCTAAAAAAAACTCTAAGCCCTAAACCTTAAACCCTAACCTAAAATGCTAAATCCTAAACCTTAAGAAATCCTAAACCCTAAACCATAAGAAACCCTAAATGCTATAAACCCTAAAATAATAACTAACAACATTTAAAACCCCTAAAAATTGGAAGATCTAAACCCTAGATCCTAAAAACTGGTAAACCCTAAACCTATAAAAAGACAAAAAACCTAAGCCATAAACCCTAAACCCTAAGAAACACTTAACCCTAAAAAAACCCAAACACCCCTAACCCTAAAAACCACTAAGCTCTAAACCCTATAAAGGCCTAAATGGTATATGCTAAACCCTAAAAAACACATAAAAACCCTAAGCCCTAAACTCTAAACTTATAAAATCCTAAAAACCATTAACCTAATAAAGTTAAATCCTTAATCCCTAAGAACTTAAATAAAAATCTTAACCTTAAACCCTAAACTTAATATAACCCTAAACCCTAACCTAAAACTCTGAATACTAAACCAAAAACCCTAAGAAACCCTAAACCTTAATAATCGCTAAATCCTATAAACCCTAAAATAAACTCTAAACCCCATTTCAAACCCAAACTTAACCCCAAGTTCTAAACCATAAACCTAAAAAACCCTAAGAAACACTTAACCCTCAAAATCCTAAAAAAAGCCAAATCTCCTAAACCTAAAAAATTGTAAGCTCTAAACCCTATAGAGCCCTAAACCTTAAAAAACCAATAAACATTAACCTAAAAAACCCAAAGCACTAAATCCTAAAAACTTAGATAAAACCCTTACCTAAAACCCTAAACCTAAAAAAACCCTAAAACCTAAACCCCAAACCCTAACCTAAAACCCTAAATCCTAAGAAACCCTAAACCTTAAGAAACCCTAAATCCAAAATACCCTAAAAACCATTTAAAAGCCCTACAAATTCCTAAGCTCTAAACCCTAAATACGAAAAATCCGTAAACCCTAAACCTAAAAAAACACAAAAAAATCATTAGAAAAACTTAACCATCAAAAACACTAAAATAGACCCAAAAACCCCTAAAGCAAAAAAAATATTTAAGCTCTAAACCCTATAATGCCCTAAATCATATATGGTAAACCCTAAAAAATACAAAAAGAAACTCTAAGCCCTAAACCCTAAACCTATAAAATCCAAAAAAAACATAACCTAAAAACCCAAACTCCTAAACCCTAAACACTAAAAAATCCTAAGAAACACTTAACCCTTAAAAATCATAAAAAAAAAACCAAAAATCCCCAAAACCTAAAAGACTCTAAACTCTATACTCTATAAAGCCCTAGATCGTATATACTAAATCCTAATCCCTAAACTCTAATCCTATAAAACCCTAAAAAACCTTAACCCAAAAAATCCAAAGCCCTAAACATTATAAACCTAAATAAAACTGGTAACCTAAAACCCTAAACCTAAAACAACCCTACGCCCTAAACCCGAAACCCAACCCAAAAACCTAAAACCCCTAAACCTTAAGAAACCTTAAATCCTATAAACCCTAAAACAAAACCTAAAAACCATTTAAAACCCCTACAAAATCCCAAGTTCTAAACAATAAACCCTAATAACCTAAGAAACACTTAACCTTTAAAACCCTAAAAGAAAACCCAAAAAACCACTAAACCTAAAATACTCTAAACTCTAAACCCTATAAAGGCATAAATTGTATATGCTAAACCCTAAAAAACACAAAAAAAAACCGTAATACCTAAATCCTAAACATATATAACCCTAAAAACTTAACCTAAAATACCCAAAGCCCTAAACCCTAAAAACCAACAGAATAACCTTAACCTAAAACCCTAGACCTAAAGAAACCTTAAGTCCAAAACCCTAAATCCAAACAGAAAACCCTAAACTCTAAACCGTGAATCCTCAATATTCGTAAACCCAAAACCTAAAAAACACAAAAAAATCCTAAGCCCTAAACCCTAAAAAGCCCTAAGAAATACTTAATACTTAAAAACCCTAAATATCCTAAGAAACCCAAAAACCCTAAAAAAAACCTACGAAACACTTAGTCCTTAAAAACCCAAAAAACCCTAAACCTAATAAACTCTAAGATCTGAACCCTATAAAGCCTTAAATCTTATATGCTAAACCTTATGAAACCCTAAATCCTATAAACCCTAAAGTCAACCCTAAAACCCATTTTAAACCCCTAAAATCCCTTAAGCTCTAAACGCTAAATCCTAAAAATCCGTAAACCCTAAAGCTAAAAACACACAGAAACCCAACCTAAGAAATGCTTAACCCTTAAAAACACTAAAAAAACCTCAATAACCCATAAACCTAAAAAACTCTAAGCTCTAAACCCTATATCCTAAACCTTAAGAAACCCTAAATCCTATAAACTCTAAAAACCATATAAAACTCCTAAAAACCCTAAGATTTAAACCCTAAAAATCTATAAACCCTAGACCTAAAAAACACAAAAATCCACCCTAAGCCCTAAACCCTAACCGCTAAAAAAAACCCTTAGAAACACTTAACCCGTAAAACCCATAGAAAGCCCAAAACCCGCTACACCTAAAAAAACCTCTAAGCTCTAAACCCTAAACACTAAAACTGTAAATCCTAAAAAATCATAAACCTTAAGAAACCCTAGAATAAACCCTAAACCGTAAAAAACCCTAAGAAAAACTTAATCCTTAAAAATCCTAAAAAAAACCCTAAACCTAAAAAATTCTAAGCTCTAAACAATATAAAGCCCTAAATCATATATAATAAACCCTAAAAAAAAAGAAAAAAACACCAAGCCCTAAACCCTTAAAACATAACCTTAAAAACCCAAAGCCCCTAACCCTAAAAACATAGATAAAACTCTTAACCTAAAACCCTAATTCTTTAACCCTAAACCCTAACTTAAAACGCTAAATACTAAACATAAAACCCTACGAAACGCTAAACAGTAAACCTTAAGAAACACTAAATACTATAAACCCTAAAAACCATTTACAACCCATACAAATCCCTAAGCTCTACGCCTTAACTCCTAAATATCTGGAAACCCTAAACCTATAAAGTATCAAAAACCCCTATACCCTAAACCGTAAGAAACACTTAACCCTTAAAACCCTAAAAAACCCAAAAACCCCTATACCTAAAATACTCTAAGCACTAAACCCTATAAAGCCCTAAACCGTATATACTAAATCCAAAAAAATACAAAAAAAACTTAAGACCAAACCCTTAATTAACCTATAAAACACTAAGAAACCTGAAGCACTAAACACTAAAAACCTAGATAAAGCTCTTAACCTAATACCCTAAGCTTAAAAAAACCCTAAGCCCTAAACCCTAAACCCTAAACTAAAACCCTAAAAAACACAAAACCCTAAACTTTGAGAAATCGTAAATCCTACAAACCTTAAAATAAATCCTAAAAATAATTTAAAACCCTACAAAAACCCCTAAGTTGTAAACCCTAAATCCTAATAATCCGTAAACTCTAAACCTAAAAAACACAAAAACCCAAAACCTAAAAAAGTCTAACCTTTAAACAATATAAATCCCTAAATTGTCCATGATAAACCCTAAAAAACACAAAAAACCTAAGCCCTAAACCATAAACCTATAATAGCCTAAAACCCACAAAACCCTAAACTCTAAAAACCTTGATAAAACCCTTAACCTAAAACCCTAAATTAAAAAAACTCTAAACCTTAAACCATACACCCTAACCTAAAACTCTAATCCTAAAGATAAAACCCTAAGAAACCCTAAAAACAATTCAAACCCCTACAAAACCCTAAGCTTTAAACCCTAAATCCTAAAAATATATAAACGCTAATCCTAAAAAACACAAAAAAAAACCCTAAGAAACACTTAACTCTTAAAAACATTAAACAACCCTAAATCCCCTAAACCAAAAAAAAATTTAAGCTCGAAACCCAATAAACCCCTAAATCATATACGTTAAACATTAAAAAACACAAAAAAAACATAAGCCCTAAACCCTAAACCAATAAAACCCTAAAAATCGTTAACCTAAAGAAGTCAAAGCCCTTAACCCTAAAAACCAAGATAAAACCCTTAACCTAAAACCCTAGACCCTAACCTATAACCCTAAGAAACCCCAATCCATTAACCTTAAGAAACCATAAATCCTATAAACCCTAAAAACAATTTAAAACCCCTACAAAGCCCTAAGCTCTAAACCCTAAATCCTAAAAATCCATAAACCCTAAACCTAAAAAGGACAAAAAAAACCCTAAGCCATAATCCCTAAGAATCACTTAACCCTTAAAACCCCTATTAAAAACCAAAAAACTCTAAGCTCTAAACCCTATAAAGCCCTAAGCCATATATTCTAAACTCTGTAAAATACAAACAAAAAAAAAAAACTAAACCCTACACCTATAAAATCCTAAAAAACCTTAACCTAAAAATTAAAAAACCCTAAACCCTAACAACCTAAAACTCCAAATCCTAAACCTAAAACCCTAAGAAACCCTAAACCCTAAACCTTAAGAAACCCTAAAATAAACCCTAAAAAAAATTTAAAACCCCTTCCAAATCCTAAGCTCTAAAGCATAAACAATAAAAAAATTCCTAAGAAAAACTTAACCCTAAAAAACACAAAAATCCCTATATCACAAAAACTCTGAGCTCTGAACCCTATAAACCTTAACCTATGAAAAACCCAAAGCTTTAAACCCTAAAAACCTAGATAAAACGCTTAACCTAAAACCCTAAACCTAAAAAAAACCCTAAGCCCTAAACCCTAAACCCTAAACCCTAACCTAAAACCTTAAATCCTAACCCTAAAACACTAAGCAACCCTAAACCTAAAGAAACCCTAAGTCCTATAAATCCTAAAATAAATCCTAAAAACCATTTAAAACCCCTACAAAACCCTAAGCACTAAACCCTAAATGCTAAAAATTCGTAAACCCTAAAAAAACCCTAAGAAACACTTAACCCTTAAAAACCAAAAAAACTCTAAGCTCTAAACCCTATAAAGCCCTAAATGGTATATGCTAAACCCTTAAAAAACACCAAAAAAACACCCTATGCCCTAAATCCTAAAAACCTAAATAAAACCCTTAACCTAAAACCCTAAACCCTAACAAACCCTAAGCCCTAAACTTTAAACCCTAACGTAAAACCTTAAACTCTAAACCAAGATAAAACCCTTAGCCTAAAAGCCTAAATCCTAACCTTAAAGCCCTAAGAAACCCTTAACCCTAAACTTTAAGAAACCATAAATCCTATATACCCTAAAATAAACCTTAAAAACCATTTAAAACCCTTAGAAAACCCTAAGCTCTAAACCCTAAATCCTAAAAATCCATAAACCCTAAACCTAAAAAAGACAAAAAAACCTTAATCCACAAACACTAAGAGTCACCTAACCCTTAAAAGATCAGAAAAACCAAAAAAACCACTAAATCTAAAAGTCTCTAAGCTCTAAACCCTATAAAGCCCTAAATCTTATATACTAAACCCTAAAAACACCAAAAAAAACCTACGTACTTAACCCTAAACCTAAAAAACCCAAAGCCCTAAACCCTAAAAACCCTAAGAAACACTTAACACTTAAAAACCCTAAAGAGACCTAAAGACCCCTAAACCTTAAAAACTCTAACCTCTAAACCCTATAAAGAAGTAAATCGTATATGCTTAACCCTAAAAAAAAACCTAAGCCCTAAACCAATAAAATCCTAAAAATCCTCAACTTTAAAAACCCAAAGCCCCGAAAACCCAAAATCCTAAAAACCTAGATAAAACTCATAACCTAAAAAACCCAAAACCCTAAACCCTAACTTTAAACTCTAAATCCTAAACCTAAAACAATAGGAAACCCTAAACCCTAAACCGTAAGAAATCCTAAATCCGATCAACCCTAAAAACCATTTTAAACCTAATCTCTAAACCCTAAATCTTAAAATATGTGACCCCAAAACCCTAAAAGAAACTTAAGGCAAACTCAACCCTTAAAAACTCTAAAAAAAAACCAAAAAACACATAAAGCTAAAAAACTCTAAGCTCTAAACGCTAGAAAGCCCTAAATCATATATGCTAAACCCTAATAAACACAAAAAAACCTAAGCCCTAAACCCTAAACCTATAAAATCACAAAAAACAATAACCTAAGAAACCCAAAGCCCTAAACCCTAAAAACCATTTAAAGCCCCTACAAAATCCTAAGCTCTAAACCCTAAATCCAAAAAATCTGTAAACCCTAAACCTAAAAAAACACAAAAAAAGCCATAAGAAAAACATAACCCACAAAAACACTAAAATAGACCCAAAAATCCCTAAAGCTAAAAAACTTTAAGTTCTAAACCCTATAATGCCCTAAATTGTATATGCTAAACCCTAAAAAATACAAAAAAAAACTCTAAGCCCTAAACCCTAAACCGATAAAATCCAAAAAAACATAACCTAAAAACCCAAAATCCTAAACCCTAAACACCAAAAAATCCTAAGAAACACTTAACCCTCAAAAACCATGAAAAAAAAAACCAAAAATCCCCAAAACCTAAAAGACTCTAAACTCTAAACTCTATAAAGCCCTAGATCGTATATACTAAACCCTAAATCCTATAAACCCTAAAATAAAACTTAAAAACCATTCAAAACCCCTACAAAATACCAAGTTTTAAACCATAAACCCTAACAAACCTAAGAAACACTTAACCTTTAAAAAACCTAAAAGAAAACCCAAAACACGACTAAACATCAAATACTCTAAACTCTAAACCTAATAAATCCCTATATTGTATATGCTAAACCCTAAAAAACACAAAAAAAAAAAAACCAAACCCCAAACCTTAAACCTATAAAACCCTGAAAACCTTAACCTAAAAAACTCAAATCCCTAAACCCTAATAACCTAGAGAATAACCTTAATCTAAAACCCTAGACCTAAAAAAACCCTAAGCCCAAAACCCTAAATCCAAATAGAAAACCCTAAACTCTAAACTTTGAATCCTAAATCTTCGTAAACCCAAAACCTAAAAAACACAAAAAAATCCTAAGCCCTAAACCCTAAAAAACCCTAAGAAACACTTAATCCTTAAAAACCCTAAAGATCCTAAGAAACCCAGAAACCCTAAAAACCCCTACGAAACACTTAGTCCTTAAAATCCTAAAAAACCCCTAAACCTAATAAACTCTAATATCTGAACCCTATAAAGCCCTAAATCTTATATGCTAAACCTTATGAAACCTAAATCCTATAAACCCTAAAATCAACCCCAAAACCCATTTTAAAGCCCTAAAAACCCTTAAGCTCTAAACCCTAAATCATAAAAATCCGTAAACCCTAAAGCTAAAATCACACAAAAAAAAACCTAAGAAACGCTTCATCCTTAAAAACACTAAAAAAAATTCAAAAACTCATAAACCTAAAAAACTCTAAGCTCTAAACCCTACAAAGCCCTAAATCTCAAAAAACCTAAACCCTAACCTAAAAACCTAAATCCTAAACCTAAATCCCTAAGAAACCCTATATCCTAAACCTTAAGAAACCCTAAATCCTATAAACCCTAGAAACCGTATAAAACTCCTTAAAACCCTAAGATTTAAACCCTAAAAATAAGTAAATCCTAGACCTAAAAACACACAAAAAACCCTAAGCCCTAAACCATAAATGCTATAAAATCCCTTCGAAACACTTAATCCGTAAAACCCGTAGAAAAACCCAAAACCCGCTATACCTAAAAAAAAACTCTAAGCTCTAAATCCTAAACCTTAAGAAACCCTAAACCCTAAACCCTAAGAAACCATAAACCTTAAGACACCCTCGAATAAACCCTAAACCCTAAAAAATCCTAAGAAAAACTTAATCATTAAAAATTCTAAAAAACCCCTAAACCTAAAAAACTCCAAGCTCTAAACAATATAAACCCTAAATCGTATATGATAAACCCTAAAAAAAACACCAAGCCCTAAACGCTAAAAACCTAACCTTAAAACACCAAGCCCTAAACCTAAAAAACCATAATCCCTTAACCCTAAACACTAACCTAAAACGCTAAATATATAACATAAAACACTAAGAAACGCTAAACATTAAACCTTAAGAAACACAAAATCCAATAAACCCTAAAAATCATTTAAAACCCACACAAAACCCTAAGCTCTACACCCTAAATCCTAAAAATCTGAAAACCCTTAACCTAAAAAACATGAAAACCCTAAACCGATAAAATCCTAAAAAACCCGAAGCACTAAAGACTCAAAACCTAGATAAAGCCCTTAACCTAAAACCCTAAGCCTAAAAAAACCCTAATCCCTAAACCATAAACACTAACCTAAAACCCTAAAAAACACAAAACCCTAAACTTCAAGAAATCCTAAATCCTATAAACCCTAAAATAAATCCTAAAAATAATTTAAAACCCTACAAAAACCCTAAGTCGTAAACCCTAAATCCTAATAATATGTAAACTTTAAACCTAAAAAACACAAAAAACCCTAAACCTAAAAAAGTCTAACCTTTAAACCATATAAATACATAAATCGTATATGCTAAACCCTAAGAAACACAAAAAACCTAAGCCCTAAACCATAAACCTATAATAGCCTAAAACCCCCAAAACCCTAAACTCTAAAAACCTTGATAAAACTCTTAACCTAAAATCCTAAACCTAAAAAAAATCTAAGCCTTAAACCCTACACCCTAACCTAAAACTCCAATGCTAAAGCTAAAACCCTAAGAAACCCTAAAACCTATAAACCCTAAATACAATTTAAACCCCTACAAAACCTAAGCTTTAAGCCCTAAATCCTAAAAATATGTAAACGCTAAACCCAAAAAACACAAAAAAAAAACCTAAAAAACACTTAACCCTTAAAAACTTTAAAAACCCCTAAACCCCATAAACCGAAAAAAACTCTAAGCTCGAAGCCCAATAAATCCCTAAATCATATACGCTAAATCTTAAAATACACAAAAAAACCATAAGCCCTAAACCCTAAACCTATAAAACCCTAAAAATCATTAACCTAAAAAAGTCAAAGCCCTTAACCCTAAAAACCTAGATAAAACCCTTAACCTAAAACCCTAAACTCTAACCTATAACCCTAAGAAACCCTTAACCTTAAGAAACCATAAATCCTATAAACCTTAAAACAATTTAAAACCCCTACAAAACCCTAAGCTCTAAACCCTAAATCCTAAAAATCCATAAACCCTAAACCTAAAAAGGACAAAAAAAAAACCTAAGCCCTAAACTCTAAAACTCTAAGAAACCCTAAACCCTAAACCTTAAGAAACCCTTAAACCCCAAAATAAACCCTAAAAACCATTTTAAACCCTTACAAAACCCTAAACTCTAAACCAGAAATAATAAAAAACCCTAAGAAAAACTTAGCCCTAAAAAACACAAAAAACCCTTAACCTAAAAAACTATTAGCTATGAACCCTATAAACCTTAACCTAGGAAAAACCCAAAGCCTTAAACCCTAAAAACCTAGATAAAACGCTTAACCTAAAACCCTAAACCTAAAAAAAACCTAAGCCCTAAACCCTAAATCCTAAACCTAAAACCCTAAGACACCCTAAACCTTAAGTCCTATAAATTCTAAAATAAACCCTAAAAACCATTTAAAACCCCTACAAAACCCTAAGCTCTAAACCCTAAATCCTAAAAATTCGCAAAACCTAAACCCTAAAAAAAACCCTAAGAAACACTTAACCCTTAAAAGCCAAAAAAACTCTAAGTTCTAAACACTATAAAGCCCTAAATGGTATATGCTAAACCCTAAAAACACACCAAACAAAAAACCCTATGCCCTAAATCCTTAAAACCTAAAAAAAACCTTTAACCTAAAACCCTAAACCTAAACAAACCCTAAGCCCTAAACTCTAAACCCTAAACCTAGATAAAACCCTTAGCCCAAAACCCTAAACCCTAACCAAAAACCCTAAATCCTACACCTAAATCCCTAAGAAACCCTTAACCCTAGACTTTCAGAAACCATAAATCCTATATACCCAAAAATAAACCTTAAAAACCATTTAAAACCCCTAAAAACTCTAAGCTCTAAACCCTATATCCTAAAAATAAAAAACCCTAAACCTAAAAAACACAAAAAAAACCTTAATCCCTAAACCCTAAGAGTCACCTAACCCTTAAAACCCAGACAAACCACAAAAAACCTCTACATCTAAAAAATCTAAGCTCTAAAACCTATAAAGCCCTAAATCATATATATTAAACCCTAAAAACACCAAAAAATATAAGACCTTAACCCTAAACCTATAAAACCCTAAAAAACCTTGACATAAAAAACCCAAAGCCCTGAAAACTAAAAACCCTAAAAACCTAGGAAAAATCCATAACCTAAAAAACCCTAAACCCTAACCTTAAGCTCTAAATCCTAAACCTAAAAAAATAGGAAACCCTAAACCTTAAGAAATCCTAAATCCTATAAACCCTAAAAACCATTTAAAACCCTGATCTCTAAACCCTAAACCCTAATCCCTAACCTAAAACTCTAAATCCTAAACCTAAAACCCTAAGAAACCCTAAACCCTAAAACCCTGCAAAACCCTACGCTCTAAACCCTATAAAGCCATAAATGGTATACGCTAAACCCTAAAAACACAACCAAAAAAAACCCTATGCCCTAAATCATAAAAACCTAAATAAAACCCTTAACCTAAAACCCTAAACCTAAACAAACCCTAAGACCTAAACTCTAAATCCTAACGTAAAGCCCTAAACCTAGATAAAACCGTTAGCCTAAAACCCTAAACCCTAAATCCTAAACTTAAAGCCCTAATAAACCGTTAACCCTAAACTTTAAGAAACCATAAATCCTATATACCCTAAAATAAACATTAAAGCCTATTTAAAACCCCTAAAAACCCTAAGCTCTAAACCCTAAATCCTAAAAATCCATAAACCCTAAACCTAAAAAAGACAAAAAAACATTAATCCCTAAACCCTAAGAGTCACCTAACCCTTAAAACCCTAGAAAAACCAAAAAAACCTCTAAATCTAAAAGACTCTAAGCTCTAAACCCTATAAAGCCCTAAATTGTATACATTAAACCCTAAAAACACCAAAAGACCCCACTTAAAAACTCTAAGCCCTAAACCCTAAAAACCCTAAGAAACACTTAACACTTAAAAATCCAAAAAAGACCTAAAGACCCCACTTAAAAACTCTAAGCTTTAAACCCTATAAATACGTAAATCGTATATGCTAAACCCTAAAAAATACCCTAAGACCTAAACCTATAAAATCCTAAAAAACCTTAACTCAAAAAACCAAAAGCCCTGAAAGCCCAAAACCCTGAAAACCTAGATAAAACCCAAAACATAAAAAACCCTAAACCCTAACCTTAAACTATAAATCCTAAACTTAAAACAATAGGAAACCCTAAACCCTAAACCTTAAGAAATCCTAAAACCTATAAACCCTAAAAACCATTTAAAACCCTAATCTCTAAACCCTAAATCCGAAAAATTCGTAACCCCAAAACCCTTAAAAAAAACTTAAGGCAAACTCAACCCTTTAAAACTGTAACAAAACCCAAAAAACACCTAAAGCTGAAAAAATGTCTAAGGTCTAAACCCTATAAAGCCCTAATTCATATAAGCTAAACCTTAACAAACACAAAAAAATCCTAAACCCTAAACCCTAAACCTATAAAATCCTAAAAAACCATAACCTTAAAAACCCAAAGCCCTAAACCCTTAAAACCGAAAAAAAAACCATTAACTTAAGACCCTAGGAAACACTTCACCTTAAAACCCTTCAAAAACCCAAAAACCCTAAACCCTAAACCCTAAATACCTAAATAAAACCCTGAACTTAAAACCTTATGTATAAAGAAAACCCTAAGCCCTAAACTCTAAACCCTAACCTAAAACTCTAAATCCTAAACCTATAAAACCTAGATAAAACCCTTGACCCAAAACCCTAAACAATAAAACACCCTAAACCCTAACCAAAAACTTAAAGCCATAAGAAACCCTAAAAACCTAGATAAAACCCTTGACGTAAAACCCTAAACAATAAAACACCCTAAACCCTAACCAAAAACCTAAAGCCCTAAGAAACTCTTAACCCTAAAATAAACCCTAAAAACCATATTTAACCCCTAAAAAACCTAAGCTCTAAACATTAAATCCTAAAAATCCATAAACCTAAACCTAAAGAATACAAAAACCTTAACACCTAACCCTCAGAATTACTTAACCCTTCATAATCCAGAAAAACCCAAAAACCTCTAAATCTAAAAAAGTCTAAGCTCTAAACCCTATAATGCCCTAAATCATATATGCTAAACCCTAAACACACAAAAAAAAAAAGAAGTCCTTAACCCTAAACCTATAAAACCCTAAAAAACATTAACCTAAAAATCCAAAGCCCTAAACTCTAAAAACCCTAAAAAAAACCCTAATAAATACTTAACACTTAAAAACCATAAAAAGACCTGAAGACCCCTAAACATTAAAAAAATCTAAGCTCTAAACCCTATAAATCCATAAATCATAAATGCTAAACCCTAAAACTTTTTTAAAAAAAACCTAAGCCCTAAAGACCCAAAACACTAAAAACCATTTAAACCCCTAAGCTCTAAACCCTAAATCCTAAAAATCCGTAACCCCAAAACCCTAAACCCTAAAAAACTTAAGGAACACTTAACCCTTAAAAACCCTAAAAAAAATCCCAAAACACCAAAAGCTAAAAAACACTAAGCTCTAAACCCTATAAAGCCCTAAATCATATATGCTAAACACTATAAAAAAAAAAACCATAAGCCGTAAACCCTAAACCCTAAACCTATAAAATCCTAAAAAACCCAAAGCCCTAAACTCTAAAAACTTAAATAAAACCCTTAACCTAAAGCCCTAAACCTAAAAAACCCTGAGACTTAAACCCTAAGAAACACTTCACCCTTAAAAACCATTAAAAAACCCAAAAACCGTAAATACCTAAATAAAACCCTTAACCTAAAACCCTAAACATAAAACAACTCTAAGCCCTAACCTCTAAACCCTAACCTAAAACTCTAAATCCTAAACCTAAAACCCTAATAAACCGTAAGGCCTAAACCTTAAGAAACCCTAAATTCTATAAACCCTAAAATAAATGCTAAAAAACATTTAAAACTACTACAAAACCCTAAGATCTAAACCATAAACCCTAAAAAACCATAAGAAACACTTAACCCTTAAAAACCCAAGAAAACAAAAAATCCTCTAAACCTAAAAAACACTAAGCTCTAAACCCTATAAATTCCTAAATCATATATGCTAATCCCTAAAAAACCCTAAGCCCTAAACCCTAAACCTATAAAACACTAAAGAAACTTAACCTAAACAACCCAAAGCCCTAAACCCTAAAAACCTAAATAAAACCCTTAACCTAAAACCCTAAACCCAAAAAACGTCTAAGCCCTAAACCCTAAACACTAACCTAAAACTCTAAATCCTAAACAAAAAACCCTAAGAAACCCTAAACCCTCAACCTTAAGAAACCCTAAATCCTATAAACCCTAAAATAATTCTATAACCAATTAAAACCCCTACAAAACCTCAAGCTTTAAACCATAAACCTTACAAAATCCTAAGAAACACTTAAACCTTAAAAACCCTAAAAAACCCCTAAAACAAAAATACTCTAAGCTCTAAACCATATAAAATCCTAAATTGTATATGCTAAACCCAAAAAAACACAAAAAAAATCCTAAGCCCTAAACCTATAAAACCCAAAAACCATAACCTAAATAACCCAAATCCCTAAACCCTACAAACCTAGAGCAAAAAAATAACCTAAAACCCTAAACCTAAAAAAAACCCTAAACACTAACCTAAAACCCTAAATCCTAAACCTAAAACCAGAAGAAATCCTAATCCGATAAACTCTAAAATAGATCCTAAAAATTATTTAAAACCACTACAAAACCCAAAGCTCTAAACCGTAAATCCAAAAAAATATGTAACCCCAAAACCCTAAACCATAAAAAACTTAAGGAACACTTAACTCTTAAAAACACCCAAAAAACTTAAAGCTAAAAAGACTCTAATCTCCAATCCCTATAAAGCCGTAAATCCTCTATGCTAAACCCTAAAAAATACAAAAAAAAACCTAAGCCCTAAACCCTATACCAATAAAATCCTAAAAACCTTAACCTAATAAACCCAAAGCCCTAAACCCAAAAAACCTAAATAAAACCCTTAATCTAAAAACCCTAAGAAACACTTCACCCTTAAAAACCTTAAAAAACCTTAAAAAACCACAAAACCATAAACCTAAAAAAACCCTAAACCTTAAACCCTAAATACCTAACTAAAACCATTAACCTAAAACCTTAAACATAAAACAACCCTAAGCCCTACACCCTAATCCCTAACCTAAAACTATAAATTCTAAACATAAAACGCTAAGAAACCCTAAAACCTAAACCCTAAGAAACCATAAAATAAACCCTAAAAATCATTTAAACCACTACATAACCCTAAGCCCTAAACCATAAACTCTAAAAAACCCTAAGAAATAGTTTACCCTTATAAACCCCAAAAACCTCTAAACCTAAAAAACTCTAAGCTGTAAACCCTGTAAAGCCCTAAATCAAAAGTGATAATCCTAAAAAAACACTAAAAAGCCCAAAGCCATAAACCTTAAACCTATAAAAGCATAAAACACCTTAACCTAAACAACTCAAAGCCGTAAACCCTAAAAATCTAAATAAAACCCTTAACCTAAAACCCTAAATCGGAAAAAACCTAAGCCCTAATCCCTAAACCCTAAACCTATAAAATCCTAAAAACCTTAATCTTAAAAACCCAAATTCCTAAACCCTAAAAACCTAAAGAAAAATATTAACCTAAACCCTAAAAACCTAGAGAAAAATATTAACCTAAAACCCTAAACTTAAAAAAACTCTAAGCCCAAAACCCTAAACCTAACCTAAAACCCTAAATCCTAAACCTAAAACCCTAAGAAATACTAAACCTTAAGAAACCCTCAATCCTATAAATCCTAAAATACACCCTAAAAACCATTTAAAACCGATACAAAGCCCTAAGCTCTAAACCCTCAATCCTAAGAATATGTAAACCCTAAACTTTTAAAACACAAACAAAAAAAAAAACTAAACCCTAAACCCTAAAAACCCTAAGAAACACGTAACCCTTAAAACCCCTAAAACAAACCCTAAAAATCCAAATACTTAAAAAACACCCTATAAAGCCCTAAATTGTACATGCTAAACCTCTAAAGACACAAAAAAGCCTAAGCCCTAAACCCTAAGCCTATAAAATTCAAAAAATACCTTAACCTAAACCCTAAACCCAAACCTAAAGTCCTAAAGCCTAAACCTAAAGCCCTAAACCCTAAACCTTAAGAAACCCTAAATCCTATAAACCCTAAAAACCATTTAAAATCCCTACAAAACCCTAATCTCAAACCCTAAATCCTAAAAATATGTAAAGCCTAAACCTCTAAAAGACAAAAAAAAAACCTAAACCCTAAACCGTAAAAAACCCTAAGAAACACATAACCCATAAAAACCTTGAAGACCCAAATAATCCCTAAACCTAAAAAAGTCTAACCCTAAACCCTATAAAGCCCTAAATCATATATGCTAAATCCCAAAAATACAGAAAAAGACTCTAAGTCCTAAGCCCTTAACCTATAAAACCATAAAAAACATTAACCTAAAAAACCCAAAGCCCTAAACCCTAAAAACCGAACCTTAAAAATCCCTAAACCCTAACCTTAAAAAACCATAAACCCTAAACCAAAATAAACCCTAAACACTAACTTCACACCCTAAATTCTAAACCTAAAACCATAAGAAACTCTAAATTTATAAACCCTACTATAAACCCAAAAAAGCATTTAAAACTCTACTAAACCCTAAGATCTAGACCCTAAATCCGAAAAATCCATAAATCTTAAGCCTAAAAAACTCAAAAAAAAACCTAAGCCTTAAAACCTAAACCCTAGAAAATCCTAAGAAACACTTAACCCTTAAAAATCCTAAGAACCCAAAAACCACTAAACCTAAAGTACTCTAAACTCTAAACCCTAAACCCTATAAAGCCCTAAATTGTTTATGCTAAAAACTAAAAAACACAAAAAAAAATTACCCTAATCCCTAAATCCTGAACCTATACAACCCTAAAAACTTAACCTAAAAAACCCAAAGCCCTAAACCCTAAAAACCTAGAAAATAACCTTAACCTAAAACCCTAGACCTAAAAAAACCTTAAGCCCAAAACCCTAAATCCTAAACATAAAACCCTAAACTCTAAACCCTGATTCCTAAATATTTGTAAACCCAAAACAAAAAAAACACCAAAAAATCCTAAACTTAATACCCTAAAAAACCTTAACCTAAAAACCCCAAATCCTTAAACCCTAAAAACATAGATAAAACCCTTAACCCAAATCCCTAAACAAAAGAAAACCCTAAGCCCTAAACCATAAACCCAAACCTAAGACCCTAAATCCTAAACCTAAAAACCTAAGAAACGTTAAACCCTAAACCTTAAGAAACGCTATATCGTATAAACCCTAATATAAACCCTAAAAGCAACCCCTACAAAACTCTATGCTCTAAACCCTAAGTCTTAAAAATCCAAAAAACTTAAACCTAAAAAACACAAGAAAACCCTAAGCCCAAAAAACTAGAAAACTCTAAGAAACGCCTAACCCTTAAACATCCTAAAAACCCAAAAACCCCTAAACCTAAAAAAACACTAATCTCTAAATCCGATAAAGCTATAAATCGTATATTCTAAACCCTAAAAATACACACAAAAAAAACCTCAGCCGTAAACCCTAAACCAATAAAACCCTAAGAAACCATAAACCCTAAACCAATAAAACCCTATAAAACCATAAACCCTAAACCTTAAGAAACCCAAAATCCTATCAACCCTAAAATAAACCCTAAAATCATTTAAAACCCTAAATCCTAAAAATATATAAACCCTAAACTTAAAAACACACACACACAAAAAACTAAGCCCTAAACCCTAAATCCTAAAAATCCCTAAGAAACTATTAACCCTTTAAAACCTTAAAAAATCCAAAAACCCATAAACCTAAAAAACATCTAATCTCTAAACCCTATAAAGCCCTAAATCATATATTCTAAACCCTAAAAATACACCAAAAAATAAAAAACCTAAGCCCTAAACCCTAAACCCCAAAAACCAGGATAGAACCCATACCTTAAACCCCTAATCCCTAAGCCCTAAACCCTAACCTAAAACCCTAAGAAACCATAAACACTAAACTTGAAGAATCCTTAAACCCTAAAATAAACCCTAAAAATCATTTAAAGATGCTACAAAACCATAATCTTCCGTAAACCCTATACCTAAAAAAAAAAAAAAGCCTAAGCCCTAAACCCTTAATAGTAAGAAACTCTAAGAAAAAAAAAAACACTAAGAAACACATAATACTTAGAAACCCTATAATCCCCAAAAACCCCTAAACCTAAACAACTCTAAACTCTAAACCCTACAAAGCCCTAAATCATATATGCTAAACCCTAATAAACACAAAAAAAGCCCTAAGCCCTAATCCCTAAACCTATAAAACCCTAAAAAACCCTAACATAAAATACCCAAAGCCCTAACCCCAAAAAATCTAGATAAAACCCTTAACCCAAAACCCTAAACATAAAAATCCCTAAGCCCTTAACCTTAAACCCTAACCTAAAACCCTAAATCCAAAACCTAAAACCCTAAGAAATCCTAAACCCTAAACTTTAAGAAACCCTAAATCCTATTAACCCAAAAGTAAACCCTATAAACAATGTAAAACTCTACAAAACCCTAAGCTCTAAACCCTAAATCCTAAAAATTCATAAACCTTAAACCTAAAAAACACACAAACTCCTAAGCCATAAAGCCCAAAAATCCCTAAGTAACACTTAATCCTTAAAAACACTAAAAATCCTTAGAAACCCTAAAAGCCCCTACGAAACACTTAGTCCTTAAAAACCCTAAAAACACAAAACCCCTAAACCTAATAAACTCTAAGCTCTGAATCCTATAAAGCCCTAAATATTATATGCTAAACACTAAAAAAAAAACTAAAAAAAACCTAGGGAAACCTTAAATCTATAAAACCCTATGAAACCATAACCCGAAAAGCCCAAATCCCTAAACCCCATACGTCTAGATAAAATCATTAAACTAAAAAAAAACTCTAAGTCCTAAACCTTAAACCCTAACCTAAAATGATAAATCCTAAACCTTAAGAAACCCTAAAACCTAAACCATAAGAAACCCTAAATCCTATAAACCCTAAAATAAAAACTAAAAACATTTAAAACCCCTAAAAATCGGAAGATCTAAACCCTAGATCCTAAAGACTAGTAAGCCCTAAACCTATAAAAAAACAAAAAACCTAAGCCATAAACCCTAAACCCTAAGAAACACTTAATCCTTAAAATCCCAAAAAAAACCCAAACACCCCTAACCCAAAAAAACTCTAAGCTCTAAACCCTATAAAGACGTAAATCGAATATGCTAAACCCTAAAAAACACATAAAAACCCTAAGCCCTAAACCCT
>JAJOOH010004382.1:0-16972 GCA_029582605.1 Solanum gracilifrons
CTTCTTTTTTCGAAAAGATAAAACATATATTGTATCAAAGCAAAGATGCATGGGAGCGTTTAGTTGCCCCAGTTGAGTGTATGATAATAGGATCAATGTTTGGGATATTGTTACTGTTACACAGTACACTACTAGAACTAGGGAGGTATATGATCGGATTGGTTCAGATTTTTCAAATATCAAACCAAACATGTGAATTAGTGAGCTTGCAATGTAGGTTATTAGTATGAGCTTTAACTTTTATATTGACATGTTAGGTTATTAATGTGAGTTTTAACTTTTATGGTAGTTTATTTATATATTTATTTAAATAGCGGAGAAGGGCCTGAAATGCCCCTCAACTATTCGAATTGGTACAAAATTCTCGTTCATTCATCTTTCGGTCCCCAAATACCCCTGACATCAACCTTTAGGCTCAAAAATGCCCCCGATATTAACCAAATGGCTCATATTTTCCCTTAATTTTAACAGCTCCCCTAAAGTAAATTTAAAACATTCTCAAATAAATAATAAAAAATCACATATAATTCATATTTTGACTTGATACGCTTGAAAATAATACTCAAAAAATATTATTTTCATGATATTTTCTATTGGCCTATTTTAAATCAATACCAAATTTATTATAACACAACTCATAACTTGGGATCCATCTAAAATCCACATCTAAATGTCCATCTAAAAAGAGATTTTTATTTTTTATTAATATAAAATTTTCTATTAATTATCCAATTGTCTTGTTCATTCCCTCTTTTTATTTTTTTAGTCTTTTATTCTTAATTTGGATAACAAAGATTCAAACGTGAAATGAACTTACATGTTCATATTCTTTTAATTTATATAATTATCACGGTGGGGTAGGGGTGGGAATAGGAGAAAAGATTATTTTTATTAGTTTATTTTGAATTTTGAGCACAAAAAAAAATTATATTCTATTGAACTAATTATTTCTATATGAATGTCCTTGTTATTTTTCTCCTTTTTTCTCCCTTGTTTTGTCATAAGTTGATTATTTTTTTTAAAATACTCCCTCCGTTTCACAAAGAATGACCTGGTTTGACTTGGCACGGAGTTTAAGTAAATAAAGAAGACTTTTGAATCTTGTGGTCCTAAATTAAAGTCATGTCAAATGTACAAAATTGCCCTTAGTCTTGTGGTTTTAAACATGCCACGTGGAAAGCAAAAAGTAAAATGTTACCAAAAAAGGAAAAAGGTCATTCTTTTTTAAACTGACTAAAAAGGAAAGGAGGTCATTCTTTGTGAAACGGAGGGAGCAGTAGACAAGATCCAAGAGAAAAAAAGTGGAAGAGAGAGGAAGTGAAGGGGAGGCAGGAGGGGGGTGATTTTACTATAAAACTTAAAATCGGGTCAATCATATAATTAAGCCTATATATTAAGTAAATTATTTAACGCAGAAGAACCTAAAATACCCTTAAACTATGAGATTTGGTGCAATATTGTCCTGCCATCCACCTTATAAGTGCAGACCGTTAGAAATAAGGGTATTTTTGAGCCTAAAGGTTGATGTCAGGATATTTAGGGGCTGAAAGATGGATGAAGAGTAATTTTGTACCAATTCAAATAGCTAAGGGACATTTTAGGCCCTTCTCCATTTAAATAATAATAGAAAAACATTTGGTAGGTCATAATTATTTCAGAGTGCATTAAATTATTTATTAATATATTTATAGAAAAACATTTGATAGGTCAAAACTTGGTCAAATATTTTTGAAATAGCACCTAATTATATATGGTGAACTATCAACAAAACAATAGGCCTATTTAGACGTTTGCTCTCCACCGGTTCGCAATCCTCCATAACCGCAAAACTTTGTTTTACTATATTTGTAGTTTTTAACCATTTGTGGTTATTCTTAGAATATGTTGGTTTTTTGTAATCATTTAATTTATATATATTGATAACGTAAAAAGGATGTATACTATGAAAGATTGTTTATATGGAGACATGCTATACATGGATTGATAATGCATAATTTCTTATGCATTATTTCATGTTAGATGTTGTATTACAAATTATAGTCTCTGGTCTTAATTTATGTGGCATTATTTAATCATATGGTTAAGAAAACAAGAGTGACATTTAAAACAGGTATCAGTGATAGACAAGTGATTTTTCCTTTGTATACATTTAGCTTTTGGATATGTGATATAAAATCATGATTTCAAATCAGTGTTTGGATATTCAATTTTTCATTTCAAATCCTAGATTTTCCAAAAAAAAAAAAAGGAATTCTAAATCATTATTTTAAAAGAGAAAAATTAAATGTAAAACATGACCATAAATCTTTATCATCGTTTTAAATTTTGCGAAAAAAGAAGAAGAAGGTTCATGTTTATCGTGAAGAGATGATATGTACCATTGAAAAGTTTGTATTGAAAAATAATTGGTCACTACTCTTATTGACTAGTATATGTTTATAAGACTAAATGTATTAAAAAGTTTGTAATCACAAATATTTATTTTCACAGAAAACAAGGAGATGTGCAATTTACCCAAAGCAGCGCCTTAGGATATTTGATATTCAATATTGTGTTTATGAACTATAATTAGCTCATTTAGCAAGATAGTATGAGAATCAGAGGCGTAGCTAAAGGGGGGTCACCGGGTTCATGTGAACCCATGGTCCCCTCCCGAGATCATATATAGTAGTGTTATATTTAAAAAAATATTGAAATATAGATGTGTGATGAACTCATACTTGAAGTATCATATAATGCGATTATGACTGGTTGCACCTCTCTCCGTGAGGTTAGAAATTTAATTTTTATATTTATCTTGTTTTATTTTTCTTTCTAAAATTAAATACCACTTCTCTAAGTGGTAATTGGTGTTGTTTATATATATATATATATATAAGAATTAATTTTAGACCTAAATTTTAAAATTTTAACGGTTTTTAGTAGTAAAAACCTAAATGTCGAACCGATCAAATTTATATCATAGATCACTCTTTTTATAACAGTTCATCCACCATCTCAATATCTACGCCTCTGATGAGAATTGTATTTTTTTATATAGATTTCACAACTTATAAAATTTTCTTGTTTACAAGAAAAATGCAACTTAAATGTCCAAACAAAACTTAAATTTCAAATTAATTTAATTTGAAATCATGATTTTATATCGCCTATCAAACTAGGCGAGGGAGTACAATATTAGACCGAATAGATATCGGCTCAGTTGGATTAGTTTCTTCTCCATCTATATTTTTCCAGAAGAAATGCGCATACTTCTTTCAAAAAATTAATCTAACTGTCATAATTATCTTCTTTTGTCATAACTGATAATCTCATAGGAATATTCATCAGTAAATTAGGATGGTCTAATATGGAGTAGGGCTTCAAAAGGGACATTTTGAGTATCCATATCAAAAGGATCCTCCCTAAAAATACAGATCAAAACGGTTGCAACTGTCCCTTACCACCATTAACTGTGTTTACTTTCATTGCAAACTATCTCTCACAATTCTATGCATCAACTGTACGGTGATAATACACTTAAATTTTAAAATAAATATTCCTTCACATGAAAAGCTAATAAAAAAAGTTATAGTTTGTTCATTTACTGGCAGACCCATCAAAATATTTGTGTTTTATTTTACAGTGGAAATAGACAGAGTTGAGAGTAGTAAAGGACAGTTTGCTCATTTCTTGATGAAATGTCCATTAGAATGGGTCCTTCTAGTATATGGTGCCCAAAATGCGTCCATTTTGGTGCCGGACTCTCTAACATGTCATCTGCAAGTTTCTTCTGAAAGACATTCTATGTCACACTAAACACTGTCTATATAGAAAGTAAAATACAACATCAATCTACCCGATGAAATTCCACAAAGTAGGGTTTAGGGAGGGTAAAGTATATATGTACCTTACCACTACGAGGCTGTTTCCAAAAAAACACTAAAAGAAAAAAGAAAAAAAATTCGTTTTGCACTTATGACCATAATGCCCAGGTGTTTGTTTTCCTTCGAAGTGTTGTTCCTTCGCACAATACAAAATTTCAAAGAAAATCCAACTCATGCACCGCTATCTCAATCAAATACTAAACTTTCCTAATGATGTAGATGATTACCAACCATGGTTTAGACTTTAGATGATACAATTGATAGAGTAAGAACGACAAGTAGCTCGACTTCAATAGAGTTGGAAGCAACCCTCGCATAATTGTCTGGTATTCTGGAAACTACCCCAGCTCAACCCAAGCCCTTGCAAACCTCAGCAGTAGGATTCTGTAAGATAGTTTAGAGATAGAATTACCTCTCTATGACAGAACTGAACTATACGACTTGACAAAGTAGAAACCATGCTATTATAACAGCTATACCATATGTACAAATATCACCAACAAATGAACAGGAGCACAGTATCCCAGCACTCGTTGGCTAATCAAAGTCAAAGCAGCCTTCTTCTTTTCAACAGGTCACCAGTAGAGCCATTGATTCTTCAGAATCTAACATCGCCATCACTAAAGTTACCTGGTTTGGTTCCAAAATCAGTCGTTAATTCAGCAAAGAGCACACATTCATTGACCAACCCATTGACTTGGTAGCAGATGTTACGAACGATTGTTGTGTACCTAAATCCAGTCTACATCCTAAAGAAGAAGCTGTACAAAGACTACATCCTAAAAACCGTTTTAATTAAAATCATTATAAAACATGCTGGCCCTTGAGCAAATATGCCAGAGCAACATCCTCAATTTTCAAACTAAAAGAGTTACAATTATGGACCCACCCTGACTACTTCCCAAAAACGGTTTAACTTCAAGCGGCAGCTACTAGAACCCCAATATAAGGAGTGGGCAAACAACTAACAGAACTATAATGGCAAACCTAATGGATCACAAGCAACATAGAAAAACCAGAACTCGGAAGAGTAATCACAAGGCAGAAAATTAAACCATGATATGCATTTTTTTTTAAAATTTATTTATAAGAAAGCAAAAAAGTAAACTCTGGATATGGATTTCATGTATAGCTAATCTGAGCATAGTTGCATACGGTACCATAGTCTTGCATCATAGACCTCTGGCCTAAAGAAGTTTATGTAGAGAGTGTGCGTCTTACTTCTACATACAACAACAACAACAACAACAACAACAAACCCTGTGTAATACCAGTGAGTGGGGTCTGTAGGGTAGAGTGTATGCAGACCTAACCCCCTTGAAGGAAGAGAGGCTGTTCCAGATAGACCCGAGTCTATGTGTAATACTTTTAAATGTATGGAAAAACAAAGAAATGAGACCAGCCTGGAGTATGACCAAAATTCTCACCTGGAAGATGGGGACAGTTAAGTGATGGACAACAGATGCAGAAAAGACTGACTAAGATCCCACACTTAAAAGTAAGTAAATAAGCACTAAAGGTATTTATTAGTCTGATACTTGACTTCCCTGCCCCGCTTAGTGAAAACCTGCCATCAGTCCAGTAGCTCAGAGCTGTATATACAAAGCTAAACAATTGATCAGAAAAACAAGCTAGAAGCGGAACCTGAGCAAAATTTACCTAAACGAGAAAAAGTACAAAAACTTGTGCCTCGGCTATTATGCAAATAAAAAGTACTTAAATTTTATGGAAGCCAGAACTTGTGCTTAAGCAATTACAGAAGCAGATAATTATATTTGAAATGACAAGTGCAATGGTACATGAAGTAAAACTAAATTCAGGAGTTAAAATCTGCCAGAAATGCAACTTTTTAGCATATTTAGGCTCAAATCTTCCAAAATCCTACAAAAAGAGTAACTCCATCCACAGCTCAAGAAGCAATCACTTTATTTACATTTATTGTTATCATGATCTTGTTTGTCCTTGATACTATTAGTTTTGTTAGATAAATATCAAAACTAATATACTCTAGAATGTTTGGCGACATTCCTTTTCTAAACATCTTTCAAAAGTGGAAATTCATTACAACAATAAAAAAAATTGAACTTTGATGTAACATTTCTCAATCAAACTAACTTGTGAACCACTATTGTAAACATTTTGCTCCACAATCACTAATATTTACATATAAGTCATAAAGTTTCAAAAGCAACATTCAATCAAATAACGCCATATAAAATGGGACAAAGTATTTTTATGATAGTCATGATTATCTCTTTCTACAAAACTATGTTCAGAATCAGCACCATAGAGCGCCACCCCCACACTTATAGGGAATGGAGGATGAGGAATGAAACCATATAAAGCTGAACTCAATCGATCTTTTAATAAGTAAGCAATTATTGTAAACAGTTTCAATACCAAGTTAGTATCGCTAGTTACAAAAAGCCTCTGTGGAGTGTGGACTATACACCCTATGTATCTATGAAATCAATGAAGTCTAGCACTTAGATCTTTATATTTAAAACAAAAAATAAACAAAAAGGTCCGTGCATGGTTATAGCCTGTTTGGCCAAGCTTCTGAAAAGTCAAAAGTGCTTATTTTAAAAAAAAAAGGAAGTGCTCAACAACAACATACCCAGTGTAATGCGTTTGGGAGGGTAGAGAGTACGCAAACCTTACCCCTACCTTGCGAGTTAGAGAGGTTGTTTTCAATAGACCCCCGGCTCAACAAACAGTATATCAAAGCAGATCGAAAAAAAGAACAACAGAAGTGAAGAAATCATGACAAAATACTGTAGAAAGCACGACAAAGCCTTCTGGAGGAAAAAAAAAAGGACCAGTAACTACAGCAAATTTGTTGTCCTCTCTTTCTTACATGAAAACAAAATTTTGTCAGGTCAATCATGAAAAAATATTTTACTACATTGGTTTCAAATTTGACTTTGTAAGTTTTTAAGTATCATACTTTATAAGAAACTCACTCATATTTAGAACTTTCGAATTCTAAATTCATTTAACTATTCAAACTTTGCACTTTGGTGTGGCATTCTACCTATCAAACTATATTTACAACCACTACGTAGATATTGTCATCCACCACAACTGACAACAAAATATACAAAGCTGAAAAAAGCTCTATTAATATACACCATTATGCATTTTGGTAAAAAAGAAACATGACGAACACATGACAACAATGAAAACAAAAGGAAAAACCAATGAAAATCATAAGCATTATAACCTTGCTTCACGGAACAAAATACAGAATAAACCAAAATAAAGGCCACTAGAAAACAATAAATATACAACGCCAATAAAGAGTGACATGTACATCATTAAATTCAAAAAACCAGGAGAAGAAAAATTAGCAAAACCCTAGATTTGACAGCACATATAGATAACAAATAATGAAGCCTATAAGAAGCAACTAAACAAAGATTAGAAATGGAGGATGAAATGCAGCAAACAGTAAAGCAAAAAAAGTTACCTAGCTTAGATTTCTTGAAGCCGCCATTGCCATTCATAAGGCTATGTGGCCTTCCTCTTTTACAACCACCACCGAACTCCATTGAAGCAGAAGAATAACTCGCCTTCGCAAAAGTTGGAGACAAAAAGAAAAAAGAAATTGAAACACTAAAATCTCAGAGAAGACGAAGGGTTAGCGCAAATTGCTACTCTAACATTGGCAAGAGTACATTTCAAATTGATTAGCCGAACACACACTGCTACTCTCCAAAAGTACTTTTTCAAGACGCACTTTCCAAAACAAGCAGATTTTTTAAGCGTTGCTAATCAGGTCTCACCACAAAATTCCTACCACCCCAAAAGATTTATCTTCAGAACATCTGTGACACTTATACCATGCCGTCTAGAAATATCAAGATGTAAGATTAAATTCAACCCATAAGTACAAAGAATCATCATTTACCGATGACAGTGACCTCAAAACTAGATTGTACTTAACATGGAAGATTAAATGAATACAATTGGGAATGCTTAAAACTCAAGAATTGATGCCATTACCAAGAAGATCTTATGTATATGCCATACATATAGACTTCAGCCTCTGTTACATAGATTTGAAGCAATTGAATCATATCCAAAACATAACATAAACACATGGGGCGGGAATCATTACTCATTTCTTGTTTATAACAAAAAAAATTAAAGTATATACATTTTCTATAAAAGAGCATACTTCTTGATTGAAGTAATATTATGAAATAGAACCTTACAAAAATTAAATGGAAAGTTTGAAGAAATACTTCACGACACTGCATTGCTTAACATGATAATGTTGAACATAGAAGAGGTTTCTATCTCTAAGTGACTAGTATGGACAAATAATTAATCTAATTGATGCTCTCAACTGCAAAGTTTTCTCATTTCCTCTAGTTGTACAACACACATAGGAAATCCTTCAAAGTTGACCGCTACAGACTTGACGTAGTGAAAATAAAATCCCAACACCCCCACCGCTCACAAGGGAAATAGCAACAACCAACTCCCCATATTTACTAGTACGGGCACTGATGCACCTGCCACCAAGCAGACTCTAATAGTTAACCTGGGCCTTTTGGCCTCTGCATCTGGTTCAGCAGAATACCATTCTTCAAAGCTTTCCACAAGTTACCACGTGCTTTGACTAGGTACTGCAAACAAGAAGCATTAGGTGGAAATAGGTCAGGTCTTAAAAGGTACATCCAACAACAATGACCAATTCTATGCTGCATTCAATTTTTGTTTCTTGTAACCTTTTTTCCAAAGTCTGAAATCTTTAGCAAGTGTACTTATCATTTCTTTCCCGTGTTTTACGTAGAAAAGGTCTATTTTTTCCAAAGACTCTCCTCTTAAAACTAGCTTCATGGCAAGTTTCATAGATCACCAAATCAAAATTTCCATACAGAAATTTACAGTAGATTCTATTGCCATAGAAGGCTTCAATGTGGATGTATGTACATAAAAATGCTCTAGTAAACTGCCACCAAAAGAGTTTCAATGTTCACAACAAATATTAAATCTCTATAGAATGCATCGAAAACTCCACATATGAACTTATGATAAAACACGAACATCAACTAAATTTTGATCCTATAACATAACATATATATCCTATATTTCAGCATAAGAGAGGACACCACTAAAAATTTGATCTTTTTGGGCAAAATCGAAAGACATTATAGATAAAAATCATACCCAAAAAGGATAATTATATACATGTCTATATGTTTCTCTTTTTAACTTCAAGCATCAACCATCATTATATCACCATCTTCATCGCGCATTGCATCCAGATCCCTTTCTCTAAGATCATCATCAACATCCTCACCAACTTCAGTCAAGGATGATGCTGTTGATACTAGAACAACATTATTATCTCGAAATTCTCTACCACCAATTTCACCATCCAAAATCACTTCTAGTTCCTTTTCAATTTCATCTTCATCTTCTTGCGGCAATTTATGCCGACAAAGTGGACAAGTATTACTCCGATTAAGCCAAGGGACAATACAATCATTATGAAATAAATGCTTACAAGGCAATTGACTCACTTCCGTATCAATTCCAAATTCCTCCATACAAATCGAACAGTTTTTCGATGATTCATCGATTTTCACACTCGGAAGTGAGTTGAGAAACGATTTAAGAGTCGGTGAACGGAATTGAGTTGAGTTAAACAACTCAAACGAAAGATCGTCGGAATCACTCTCATCGGATTCAGTTTCGGAATCGGAATAATCAAAAGTAACAGAATTGTTGGTGGAAAGGGTAAAATTGGTAAGAGTTAAATGTTGAGAAAAAGGCATAAGACTGGCAATGGTGTAATTAGGGAGGAGGTGGCGATGAAAGCAGCGAGGGCAACGAAAGGAGGAGCTGACGCCGGCGGTGGTGGTTATGTGAAAGGCATCGTTGCAGTTGTAGCACCGGTAAGAACGGCGGTTACCGGCGGTGGAGAGGGTGGCCTCCGTCATCGACATGACGGACTTTTGGTATCCTCTTACTCGGTTTTCTCGAGGCACACACTATAGTCTAACTTATTTTTATTTCATTTTTGGAGAAAAGTTAAGAATAATGTCTATTTAAATTGTTTTGTTCATGAACCGGTGGAATATATCATCATTATTATATTTTGACATCAAATTTTATGTTATAAAAGATATATTTATATCAAAATTATTCCATTTTTAGATATAAATTATTGAAGTTAAGGTCAAAACTACATTTTATATCTAAATTAGCTCATTGATTAGTGAAACACACCTAGATGCTGACTAGATCAAATGGTTGTCTAGATATGCTTTTAGGCGTATGTCCATAAAATTTACGTTCAACTAACATAGGTTCTATTTGATGACATATTAATTTTTTAATATATTCTTAATTAACTTTTTTTAATATTCTAAACTCTCCCCTTTATGTCGGAGAAATCAATGTCATGTCAGAGACGAGATCACGACTAAGAAGGTGGAGAAGAAGATGATGGATGTCACAGTAGAATAAATATATTTATATGGTGATAGTTTTAACCTTTAAACTTCATTTTTAACTTAATATTAATTTATTTAGATTTGTCATGGTAAAATTATTTTTCTACATGAACTGTCACGTTATATAATGTTTAAACAAAAGAGAGTGCACACATCATCATCAGAAATAAGTCAAGGAATGTTTCGCTAACTATTGGGTGATAGTTCAAGTATGAAACCTTTACTCTCAATAGTTTAGATGTGAAACTCAAAAGACTATGATAGTTTAGTTTTGACCCTTTTAACTCTAAATATTATTATTATTATGTAATAAATGTCTATTTTTGTTTATTTTTTTTGGAAAAAATTAATAACCCTAAAAATGTTAGTAATCCTAATTTTGAGACCAAGGAAGTTTTCCTTATAAATAAAGGATTTTTCTTGGTATTAAACCACGGAGAAAAATGATAAGTCTTCCCTCTTACTTTTTTCTCTATTATAGTTTTGTAGTATTATTTTATAATTTAATAACACATTACATACAAATGTCTAACCTTTTATTGGAGTTTAATGCACATTATTATCGTTTTCAAAAATTAAAGTCCGATGATGTCACACTAGACATAGGCTGCCAGGAAGGAAGACTCTGAAGTGTCACTCACAACTTACTAGAAATCAAGTGAGAAAGAAAGAATAAAACTCCTTTGTGGAGGAGAATAGTTTAACAGTATGTAATTAAGATATTTTTATAGCTTTTTATGATGTTTGGTTGAAGTAAATTTTGCTATACGAGCCTTTTGCTCATTAGTATTGATTTAATTTTTTTTTTTTTGCTTCACTTGTAAGGTTATGTGTTGTGTTTATGTAATGGTTTTACTTTGGTGTTTATTTTCAGAAAAATGATCATTAGAAGTGTCAGTAATATATCTTGTCTCAATTTGATCGATATCTTTTAAAAAAATATTTTATATATTATTGAATTTAATTTAAATCTACTTTGTTACAAATCCATTTAATGGTGGATGTTTCACTTGATCTATTCCTAACGTAATGTATCTATTTATTATATTAATTAATTATCATTCTAACGTATTTGTCAAATGCTATAAAAGGATGGTTTGAATATCCTATAAAAGGGTAGTCTTTCAACCTTGTGAAATACACTTGAAGAGATTTATATTTTCCTTCACCACTTGTCTTACTATATTGTTGAGTATTCTTATATTTTCCTCTTATTTTACAACACGTTATCAGCACGAGTCTCTAACCAATTGAGACCTACTTAATTCGGGATTATCTTTTTTTCCTAAAGTTAATCAATTTTCATTTAGAGTCAGTTTTCATCATGTCGAATTTGTCAAAGATTGAATTTGTGGCACTTCACATTTCTGGAAAGAACTATTTGTCATGGGTACTTGATGCTGAAATTCACCTTACCGCTAAGGGTCTTGGTGGTTGTATAATCGAAGGAAATAAGGCATCTGATGCTTATCGTGACCAACGACACTAACCTACAGTATGAGTGTCTACAATCGCCGATAGTATAGTAACCCAACTAAAGGTTGGGGTTGTGTCCCAAGGGAGCGGTTTTGAGAATTGATAGAAAAATAGAATTTACATTCTAACTAGTCGTAGTTAAAGACATTTGCGATAAAAGACATTGTAAATTAAAGGGGGCGACACAAAAGTGTCAAATATCAAAGGGGGGTTTTGTAACAAGTACTAAAACAGCAAAATAAACAAGAAAATCAAGTATGGGAAAAGGTTCTTGGGATGTGACCGCAATATAAGTTGAGATAAATTGTTGGGTACATGCTTTCGATAGGAAATATGCAAAATAATAGTGACTAGGCTAAGCTTTAAATGGAAATAAGTTCCATCTCGAGCAACTTACCCCATTTCAAATGCGTTCCTCTCGGACACCCATTTGCCGCATGAAGACCAGTCTACGCCTTACCCAACTCACACTCTCGAGCTGAGTGTTAGGATATGGGACTAGGGCTCACCCTCTCGAGCTGAACCTCATGTCGACCCACTCCTTAGGCCATCAGTCTAGTGGTTTTAGTTTCGCGACCTCCCTCTCGGGCAAGCCGAAAATACATAGGTGGCTTTTTATTTGCAACTACAAACCCTTTAGATTAAACCACAACCACTAGGTAAAATCACCATTAAAATACATCTAACCTATCAGCAAGCAAGACTCAACAAGAATATCAACCCATATTTGCTAAATCACACCCCAAGAATGGGGTTTTTTAGCCATACATCAAGAAATAAGAAATTATACCTAACATGATAAAGAAATCAATTGGGTATAAGAAATTAAACCTTGAATTAAGCTACGGAAGAAGAATAAAGAAGACCCACTTCCAACTTGGGGAAGATGAACTTCTTTCTTCAAGTCTCCACAAAACCCTCTCCAAGCTTGAGAGAAAAATATCAGCTAAAGTATGTTCTAAAGTGAAAATAATAATAATAATTTTTCCACACTAAGACTACAACTCTAACTAGTATTTATAGTATTCACAGATTGTGTTGCGAAGGATCGTTCGGCGACATTAGTCGAGATCGCCGATGAACTCAGCGATTCGCCCTTTAATCAGCTCATTGCCTTCAGTGTCTTGCCTTCAACATCCTCATATTCTGGATCATTGGGCAATATAGTACTGCTTCGCGGAACTAATCGGCGACTCGCCGACTTCTCCTTTCCTTGCCTTTTGATCCACTTCCTTCAAGGCTTCGCGTACTTGAACAAAGGGCGGTGCATGTCAATTCGGTGACTCGCCAAGTTGGACTCGGCGATCCGCAGACTTTCATTTCTTGTTTTTTTAGCCATTTTTGCTCCGTTTTGCGCCTAAGTGTCCATGCTTCCAGTAAAACTTCAAATACCGTAAACTTAAGCATTTTAATCAGGTATTGAGATAAAATAAGCATTTGAGGACACTATTTCTATTAAAATAAAGCCCTAAATGAGTCCAATTTGTGGACTCATCAACACCCCCAACTTAAACTTTTGCTTGTCCTCAAGCAAACTCAAGTTAAGCAGTTCAAATAGGATGCCTCAAATAGTGCTACACAAGACTAAATCATGAATGCACACAACAAGACTCAATTTACTCATGCAAAGATCAATTGTGTAGTTAAAGATTCAAATTGTGACACATCATCACCAAAGATTCTCATGCTCGTAATACTTGCTACTTGTGCAAGTTCAAGCTCAACAAAAATATCTAAATGCCCTCGCACAAAGAATGATTCCATATTCACACAAAAATATGAGTCAATTTAAGACCAGGAATCCAGATACAACGCTCACACTCAAAAAGAGGAACACAATGCATGTTTTCACCCATAGGTTTGCCCTTATTTTCCAATTGACTTTTGATTCGGCTTACTCAAGATCAAAAAGGTCTTTCTAAGGCTTGTAATGGGGCTGAGTGAAAAGGTATGGTCATTTAGGCTCAGTGACTCTTTCCTCGTGAGTTGTGGCATTCTCAAGGCATTCCCTTATTTTCCTTTATCAATTCTTTTTCTAGTGCTTCTAAGTCACCCTTTTTTTGTTTTATTCTCCTCCATGGATTGCTTGAAACTCGATTCCTTTCGTACTTTATTCCACATTTTTTTTGAATTGAATTGAAGGGAATCCATTTTTATGCAATACCATGGGTTAAGGGGGACTTTTCTTGAACTTCTTGACTTCTCCTTTTCCCTTTCACCACACCCCCAACTTAGGCTTTTGGCCTAAGTTGGCTATTCGCTAAACCACAACTCAAGAGGACTGTAGGTAGTGGTTCAAGTAAGGTCTAGGGTTCATCAAGGTTCTTCCAAAGAAAGGTAAGGCTCAAAGGGTGTTCAAAAGAGTTTCACACGCTCACGGGTTGGCCACAAAAAGAGGTATATGTTAAATTGGTTCACACTCTTCAAAAGTCGCCTAAAATCATCTCAAGAGTACACCTTTCTAAATCAATCAGACTAACGGGGAAAATTCTAGGTTTATTCATGCATGGTTCAAAGTAAGCTAATCACTCAAGGCATCAATACTTCAGTCAAACAAGACTAGACACGTTCTCTAGTATGCAACGGTCCTCACAAGAAAATCAATTCGATAAATGGCTAATCACAACGAGATGCAAAGAGTTCACATATTGTCTATGCAACTTCATTTGGCCTCATCGTAGCCGTATATTCATGTTTGTTCAATTGGGAGCATTATTCAAGTCATCGGTATTGATCGAAATCGAGACTCAATTCTTTTTTGCAAAAGAACAACCACTTTTAACACGAGAGGTGGCGAAAATTTTTCGGAAGGATCAAAATTATTTTTAATTAGAACAACAGGAGCCATGAGCTCAAACATCCACAGAAAAGCAGTATTTAAAACACAAATTAAAGCAAACAACCCAAATATATACAGAACAAAACATGAATGTCAACACAAAAGGTGTGGGCCTCACCCCACCACAAATAAAAAACGTTTGTCCTCAAATGCAAGTAATAAGTATCCAAAAGTAAATGCTAGTAATTAAGAGAGAAGGGTAGAGAAAGGTCCTGTCTACGCTGTTTCTCTATCTGCTGGGGAATCAGTGCCCGATGCATCTTTCTGGTCGGTGCCAGATCCACTAGGAGTAGCCTTAGACATACTAGCATGGACGGATCTACTAGGAGTCAGTGTGGACATCTCAACCGGCACTGACTGAGTTGCTGACTACACAACCATCTCCTCGAGATTCGGCAAGTCTCTAAAAATGATGTCCTCTTGGCTTTCGCGTACTACCTCATCATGCACTGCTATCTGCTCCTCATCAGTCTCCATCTCCGACTCTGCATGCCCTGCATCATCCCTCTGCATATCTCCCATAGTAGTTGGAGGAGTTCCAGAGATGTTAGGAGTATCCTTGCCATCTGCTCCCCGCATCAAGGCTGTGAAATCGGTGTCCTATAAATAGGCGACGTCCATCTTCAGCTCAGCTATTTTGGCTTTTAGTGCTGAGACCTCGGGAGTCTCCCCTTGTCTGTTCACACAAGCAGTGACTTTGGCATTTAGATCATTAACAGTGGTTCTGATGGGGGTTAGTGCAGTCAAGATGACACTATCAATCATCTCTGGGACTGATCTTTCTAATCTGGTCGATCTCACATTTGCTGAATAGGCCAGCTGCCCCATCTTCAGGATCATAGCCTGGGTAATCCTGGCAGGCTGGGAGGAGGACGAAGCACCTGGTACATGTGAGGAAGAGGAAGGAGCAGATATACCTGAGGGCTCAGAGGTTGAAGTGTGGGAAGGTGCTCACACTGGTAGTGCTTCAACATTGACCTCTGGTAAAGTGTCAGCTGGAGCGGCTCTCCTCCTATCAGCCTTATCTCGTGTGAATTCGACCTCTATATGCCGGATGTCAGTGGAGGAAGACGGGTGACCTCAATATCACTAGCAGGATCCCAGGGTACTCCGACACGCCGGCATAACTCAGTGATAAGAATTGGGAATGGCAATGATGCCTGGATCTATTTGGCCCTCACAGCCATCTCTTGTGAAATTAGCAATCCCAGGTCGATTCGCCTCTTAGACATGATAGACCCAAGGCAAGCCGCCTTTTGATGACGCGGAATGGATTCGTTCTGGGATGGCATGATAGTGCTGCTAATGAAGCCAAACCAATACTGGGAGGCGATGTTCTTATCTCTCTTCTCAATGGGGGCTCTCGCGTCCATCCACCTCGGGCTGGTGTCAGAGATCATCGGAGCTAACCAGCCCTTTAAATCATCGAGAGATGTAGCAATAGGCAAACCTTGGTAGGGAAGTACCGAGTACAGCGGTCATCCCAATACAACATTTATGTGTTCGATGTGACACTCTACTTCATTTCCTCTCACCATGACTGACTTCATTGGTCGGAAATCACTAGCCTTCTTCCTATTTTTCGAGACCAATTCCCCGTAGACTAAGTAGAATTCGCAAACCCAGGAAGGTATGTAAGTGTCGCATGACATCGTGAACTACTCAAACTCATGATACCTGAGTGTGTCAAGTACCTCAACGTGCTTACCTTCCAGGCCTTCCACAGATAGCAATTTTTCTTCGAGAATGGTGCGTAAGCCATCTCTTTTCAATCTGTTCAGAAATCTTGGTGGAGGTGGAACTCTGGGAGGTGCAGGAGACACTGGAGGTGGTTTTTGGGTTGGCACTGGTTCAGTATTAGGCAAAGTGGTAGCTGAGGGGGTACTGGTGGCTGTGGACTGAGACCTGGCACAGAGCGCTCTCATTCGGTCAATCAGAGGTAGGTCAGCCTCTGAGTCAACAACATCTGGATTAATAATCACTCTTTTCTTTGCTACATGCTTTTTCCTTTTCCCTTTATCTCCCGGTGGGAGATCTTGCTTCCTTTTCTGTGAAGGGCGTGATCCTCCTTCATTTATTGTAATGCCCTTTGTTGTTTTCTGAGGGGGCTCATTTAGGTTTGTTCATACCATTCCTGCAAAAGATCCAGAAGAAACTCAAATGCAAGCACAAAAAAGTTATTACAGCCAGACTTGCTGATTAGATCGGCGGGTCGCCGAATCTCTTTGGTGAACCAAAATGAGCTTCCCCAAGGGATTGGCTTAACAATAAGGAGGAATCGGCGATAGGTAGGATCATTCAGTGAATCGCCGACTACTTTT
>JAJOOH010004383.1:0-19881 GCA_029582605.1 Solanum gracilifrons
TATAAATAGGTAGTTCCTAATTCATTTGTAACACACCTCTCACTTGCCTTCTCATCTTCAAAGGCATTTGATCTTCTTTCTCTCTTGTAGTATTTCACTTGTACTCTTTTGGAGTGAAATAAATATTGGTTGGTTGTGTCGGAGGAGTAGGCAAAAGAAAACAAAAGTTTGCCGAACCTCGTTAATTCCTGGTGTTCCTTTTATTGTTGTCTCATCTACTATTTATTAGCTACCTTTAGATATAGCAGTTGTGATTTCATCACTCTCTATATATTCGGCTTCCGCAACTGTTGCAAATTAGGAAGAGTCAATTCTACAACCCTTTGCCTTTTTGGACTGCAAGTGACGCCGAACCAAAAGCAAAAAGAAGTATTTTTGGTCCAATTATTGGCCAAAAAATGATTGGGAGTTGTAATAAGATTTTGGAAAGCTAGTAGAGCTTGTTGGTCTGTCTCATTTGAGGTAGCAAATGATACAGAAAATTGAATAAAAGATAGAAGAATCAATAAGAAAATGTGCTTCTCCATATGATATAGAATGTTTGTAGGGGATTAATTTGTGGGTGGTATTTCCAAGGATCAAGTTACTCCACTATATATATAGTGTTGGGTTTTAACACCAAAACACTAGTTGGGTTGTGTTTCACAAAATGAAATAGAAGTCATAATAGAAATTAAAGAAGAAATGTTGCTATCAATTTTCATTATATTTTATATTGTTAAGAGTAAGTCAATAGGAGTCAAATCTTTCAAATCAAGTTTGTAAGGATGTGTTGCACAAAAGAAAATAAAGCACAAACACATTCACTAATTAATTAGCACAAACTGGAAGAAATTTTAAGATTTTCTTTGAAGAAATAAATCGTGAGACACACTGCTACATGCGCGCTGATATGTGTAATTTCACATTTTTTAAAAATCTTTTTAAAATCTACTTTAATATTTTTATTTTTACTAGTCCTGGAAACGTGTGTGGCACGTCTCGCCCCATCTATTATATAAAATTTATAAATCAAACTGATGTTGATAATACGCTAGTACTTTTATCTTATTGTGTCCGCAAAATTCATCTCTCAAGTTGGTATAGTCCCATCAACAATTGGACAATATAATAAGAATCTCCATCCACCCTTACATGTTCTTTATATGTATTAATTTATTAGAAAATTACAAACTAAAAAGAAATTATGAAAAGAAAATGTAGAGAATGAAAGTTAAAGAAAAAATATTCCTTATATCAAATCAATTAACATGAAAAGTAATAAAATTTACATGTCATCATATCAGACAAAGTGAAAAAAAGAAGAAGTTAAACAAACCAATACATTAATAAATAATTGATAAATAAATTAAAAATTACATAAATATTATAAGATGATGAAACGCAAAAGAGAAACTTACCAACAAGTAACTCGCATATACATTACACATACACAACACATCAAACGTTGTTCCAAAGAGGGAAAAGAAAGATTGCAATTTCAATCCGTTCTAATTTATTTGGAGAATCTTATAATATATTTTAATTTCTAATATTATAAATCTATCAATAAACTTGTATTAAAAATAGTTTAGCAGAAAAATGAACATACCTGGTACATTTACATTGTTCCTCTATTATATTTTCCAGTGATGATCATATTTTTGACATATAAGTATAAGATAATTTATCGTCTATTTAATTTGATAATTTAACAAAAACCAAAAAATTGCAACGCTCACAGGAAGTGAAAAGGCATAATTGTTTACTTCAGCATTTATTTATCATTTAATAAGAACATCATTAAATTTGATACACTATTGATATTCATCTGAAAGCGAATAGTCTAATTTTGCAACGTATGATTTAAAAAGCCTTTCAATTAGTACAACGATTATTTGACATTTTAATAGAAATTCATTAACCATTGAAATGTTTTTCTAAGCACAAATTTAAAGTGATCATGATAGTCTGCAATAAAAAATATACTTAATTGATTCATCCGGGGATAATACGTAGAATTTTTACTTTAAATAAAGGATAATTTTGTTATTCAACTTTTAAAAAGGGTATTTTGGATTAACAATTAAAGCTCATTGAGAAATGGAAAATGGTAAATTGTAACATCTAATCATGTATCAAGTGTAGTTTAATCATAATTATTGCTTTAATTTTAAAAGTTGGTAGAAGGCAGTTTTGAATTAAAGATAATTTTAAAAGTTGGTAAAAGGCATTTTTGAATTAAAAATAATTTTATAAGTTGGTAAAAGGTATTTTTGAATTAATAATATTAATAAAAGGCATTTTCGTAATTCAACTTTGAACATAAAACATTCCTACTTTTAATAAAAAATATAAAAAATATAATACGATTTTGTTTTAATTCCAAAATATAATACATTTAACCAAATTCAAATATAATTGTTTTTGTATGATCTCTAAAAAGAACCATAGGCGAAGATTTTCTATATTCACGACCTTATCTAAGCAAGAACTAACGTTTACATCATTTTTATCAGTTATACATATAAGTGTGCCCATGGCAAAACCTGATATTTAGTTGATTTTTTTTTTAACCTCCTCATATTTTTTTTTTTGGTAAATTTTGTCTTAACTATCCGTTTGATACTTAAATTTATTTGGTGATCATCTGGACACCTTAACTTAATTACAATATGCCTCTTAAGCACAAGTATCTGATGTAACAAATTATGTATCTCAAAGTCATTTTTGAGTGCATGAAATCTTATTTTTATCCGTATTTTTTCAATTTTTTTTTATTTAGATAAAACTTTGATTTCACTAATAGTTGAACACCTTAACTTTTACTTGTGACCATCTAAACATCTTATCCTAATTTAAGTTGGTTCTATAAACAAACTCATTCAAGAGATCTAATACGTGAATTGCAATTGTCAATGATAAGGCAAAGTAACAAATAACAAAATTATTTGTTATGAATGCAAATTGTCATATGAATACTTTTTTAATAAGGAGTATTCAAGTTCATTATCACATGAACATCGATTTTTTCAATTAAGTCGGGCCTAAAGAGATAAAAAAAAATGGATAAGGTAATTTTTTAAAGATTACATGATATTATTTATTTTTGGTCGAAAAGTAATATTTTCATTCAATCAAGCATGTAATTACAAAACTGCTAATTCTTTAAACTCCAGAACTAGTCCTCAAGGTTTACCTTTTTTTTTTTATATATATAGGCTAGATTAGAAAATTATCTAGGTAAGATAACTACTCAAATGTCTTAATATGCTCTTCCATTTTGCTTGATGGTTCCCTCTGATGTGTAACCGAATAACAATCTCTTTTATTATGTTTTTACTAGCTCTCTAGATATTTTGAAATCTTCTCTTGTTACGCTCCACCTAGATATGGTATATTGAGGTTGCGAATAAAAACTTTTAAGACATTAGCCGTTGCTCCTTTGCTTTTCACCCATTTTATCGTCCATGTCACTTCTTGCTCCCGACTTTTCATCTGTCTATGTTCCTCTATCCAGTTTCAATCAAGAGTAATCACAGAGGCGTATCTAAGGAGGGGTCACCGGGTTCACGTGAACCCATGCTCTCCTCCCGAGATCATATATAGTAGTGTTATATCTTTGAAAATATTGAAATATAGATATGTGAACCCACACTCGGGTATCTATAATGCGATGATGACTGGGTGCACCTCTCTACATGAGGTTAGAAATTTGAATTTTATATTCATCTTGTTTTATTTTTCTTTCTAAAATTAGATAACACCTCTCTAAATGGTTATTGGTAACACTTTTGACATTTTAATTAATTTTGGATCTATAATATTAATTTTAACGGTTTTCAGTAATAAGAACCTAAATATCCAACCGATCAAATTTATATCTTAGATCAACCTTTTTGTAATTATGCACCCATCATCTCGAAATCTTGGATACGCCTCTGTAATCATGCTTTATATTAATAACAATATAAATATGTCATTTTTTTTTTAATGTGGATATATCACATCTAGAGTTCTAAATGTATATTTATCATTTTTCTACATTGATTATATAATATCCATATTAAAACTCGACTAATTTGAAATAAGGAGCTCATAGGGCTCCTCACCATTTTCTTTTTAATGTTGTTTCATTTCCAACTTAACTTGTGTCATCTGCAAAACCGCTCTTTTTCATGCTTACTTTTTTTTTTCTAGAAACTTTTTCCACTGACTCTACTCTGTAAACCCTTCTACAGTAAAATGCACGATTCTTCCTCCTGCAATCGCTGGTTCCCGGCTCCGGCGATGTATCCCCAGCACAGCTATCGTCCGTCAAATAACCGGCCATGTCGTCCGGGTTATTATTCTTCGAGTTACGAGCTTGATCGACCGCCAGGACATTCGCACAAGTCGCCGAATTTCGTAATCCAGCTTCGTTCCGGTAACCGGAGAATCAACCGGTACGCATTAGATGATCTAATTGAGAAATTACCGTTTGTCCCTCGAAGTTCGTTTGTTTTTAGCAAAGGATTCCTTTCTGGGTCACTGATGTATGATCAATGGAGCGAAACGCTTGAAGTGATTGTGAAATTATGGAGAATGAGGCTTTCAGGCAGTCATTCGTTTACCCCATGGGTTAAACGAAACGTTGAGGTTCCATCTGATGAGGATGAATTAAAAGCTAGGGTAAAAATGGTATTTTTGGAGGAGTTGAAAGGGTTGTTAGTAAAGGGTGAATTGTTACAAAAGTGGGAGAAGAAATTGGAATTGTTGCGCGATGAAATTTGTGAATTGTCGAGATTACTGAAGAATAGGAATAATTTGAGGGTGTGTAATGAGTTTCTGAAGAAAAGGGAAGGTCTTGAGAAGGAGAGTGATTTGATAAGGAAGAGGATAGAGGAGTTTAAAAGAGGAATTGAATGTATTATTCAACAGTTGGAGGAGACGAGTTTAAAGGAGGAGGGTGGTTCAAGGGTGTTTAAGATTGGGACAGTGTTTGATTGGAGTAAAATTCATTGTTTGATGATGAGAGAGTGTCGCAGGCTTGATGATGGCTTGCCAATTTTCGCTTTCCGGCAGCAGATACTGAGGCAAATACATTATCAACAGGTGCTCAATCTATTCACGTTTTTAATCTCATTAGAGTTTAGACAATCAGGTCACTTGTTGGTGATTACATGCAAATCTCCTTATAAGCATTAGTTGGCAACCAAGTAAAAAATGATAACTAACTTGCAGTTTAATCATTGATGGTGTAAAAAAAAATCTTTACATTGTTGGTGTACGTAGATCCATTATTACCCTGTTGAATATGTATAAAACTTAAAAATCTTCTCGTTATCACTGTGTTGAATAGTAGGAGCAGGAATACTGACTTGCACCGTAGTTCATTAGCCAAAGTAATAAGTGCATGACATGTGTTTTGTGCATAAGTTTTATCAGTTAACCATGGTTGGTTTATCTGCGTTCTTACCTCACTTTTATCCTTAAACTGTTCCATTAACTATGGTGAGCCTGTTTGGATTGGCTTATTTTAGGTGCTTTTAAGCAATTTTGTAGTGTTCGGTTGAAATATAAAAGTGTTCTTAAACACTTGCTTTTAAGGCAAAATAACAATAATAAGTCGAAAGTCATAAGTTAGAAATCCTAACTTATGGTTTTTGACTTATAAGCTATAAGTTATAAGCCCATACAAACAGGCTCATGTTGGTGCATGCACCAGGTCGGATTTTTTTTTTTTCCGGGTACGGGGAGAGCAGACGTGTACGCAAACCAACCAAACGGTCCCCTCCCTTCCCCGTCCCCTTGCATTTACGAGAATACACAAACTTGTGACATAGAGGATGCCTTAGAGCAACTATACCTTGTGTGAGGGTGTGTCCTCTCCATTACTCTGCAAAGAAAAAGCCTGAGGATTCATAGATGCAGAATGTCACATTCTTGTTGTTTTCTCTCCAGTAATTGATTTTTGTGAAGAGGCCATTACTATATGAGAAGAATTCCTACTATCAAGGTGGATATTACAACTTTATGCACATGAGATGATGAAAAGGTTAGCAGTGAGAAGGGGTAGCCCTAACCGAAGCAGATGCCTTTTATTTTACTTAAAAGCTATTGTTTTCAGTGGTAACAGATATCGGCATTGGTAACCCTATATAACCGTCAACGGGTAAGTTCCGACTAGGTACCATAATGGCTATATTATCAGTATATGCTTTTGTAGTTCCAATCCAGATAATTTTTTGTGCGAACAACTGAACCCAACAAATCCAAGGAATTCTGTTTTCAGTAACATTAGATCTTTCATCATCATTATAAAAGTTTTTCTTTCCACTGTTTCCACCAGAAGAATAATGTGGAAGGCAACATTGTTCCCAGAGTAAGGAGCCAGCCGAATTGCCAATTCATTTAGTTTTTTAATTCTAAAAACATCTACTAAATTTAAAATATACTAGCAAGGGTATATTAGTCAAATTTACTTTCTTAATATTCATAATAATAAATTAGAGGAATTGTTACAATAAAAATCTAAATAAATTAGCTAAGTGTAATATTGTAAACCATGAAGGAGGTCCGTGTTATAAAGAGAAACCTGAGGGGAGGTTTCTAATAGTACTCCCTCAGGGACATATTAAGTGGTTCTTTTACCTTTTCATTTTGGTCCAAAACAAGTAGTGTTTCACATTATCAAGAAGATATGAATTGTTTCCTTTCAAATCTACCCCTGTTTAGATAAGTGAATTGTTTTCTTTCAAATTTACCCCTGTTTAGATAAGTGAATTTTTATGTTACCAAGGAACTGTCTTAAATAGGTACTATTTAATTAAGGGTAAGTTGGTAAAAATGCTTTTTACTTTTTAGGAGTGTGTAGATTTCTTAAGGGGTGTGTCCAAGCTAAAAGCACCACTTAATATGGACCGGAGGGAGTAATAATTATCTTAAACTTTTTTCCGGCGATATTTTTGATAGGAAATTTTGAACTACCATTTGAAATGAAGATATTGTTGATTTTGTAGTATTTTGGTTGGAACATTAGGTGAAGTAGCTATATTACTCAGTAAGAAAATTTATTAAATTGTGTTGAATCGCTGTTGTTTGCTGTTTGCGGGTTCTGAAGAAGTGTTTATTTTTCTTTATTCCCCTCTTCATTCTTGTTGTCCAGTCTAACATTTAATTTCACAAATGCCTTATTGATATTGACCTTGTGAAGAGGGATATTTTAGACCGTTGAATGCCTTATTTCCGAAGATCTTTCAATTGCTCCTAGCATACTTGTGTAATATTAATTATTTACCAGTCATTTATGTTAAATTGTTTGAGCTTCTTTCTTTATTTTTCTTTTTTTTTATAACAAGGGAAACCCGCAGCCGCTACCCTTTGGGTGCGCATAGGATAAAACCCCCGCTCCTATGCAATTTATATTTACTATTATAATCTAGATGGTTGTATCTTTTAGGTGACTGTCTTAATTGGCGAAACTGGATCAGGAAAAAGTACGCAATTAGTTCAATTCCTTGCTGATTGTGGGGTAACTGGTAATGGGTCTGTAGTTTGCACTCAACCTCGGAAACTTGCTGCGAATTCTTTGGCACAAAGGGTGAAACAGGAAAGTGAAGGGTGTTACGAAGATACCTCGATCATCTGCTATCCGTCATATTCATCTGGTCATAAGTTTGATTCAAAAGTAGTATTTATGACGGATCATTGCCTTCTACAGCACTATATGGTCGATAAGAATTTGTCCAAGATTTCATGTATCATAGTCGATGAGGCACATGAAAGAAGCCTAGACACTGATCTACTTTTAGCATTGATAAAGAATCTTCTCCTTCAGAGGCTTGATCTGAGGCTTGTTATTATGTCTGCCACAGCTGATGCAGCCCAGCTTGCGGATTACTTCTTTGGCTGCGGAACATTCCACGTGGCTGGTAGAACTTTTCCGGTTGATATTGAATATGTTCCCTGTGAATCCACTGGATGTCTTGGTGTTGGCCCAATCTCCTCCTATGTGTATGATGTTGTCAAGATGGTGACTGAAATCCATGAAACCGAGGGAGAGGGAACAATTCTAGCTTTCTTGACTTCTCAGATTGAAGTTGAGTGGGCTTGTGAGAAGTTTCAAACATTGTCAGCTATTTCTTTACCTTTACATGGCAAACTATCCTATGAAGAGCAGCATAGAGTTTTTCTCAGCTATCCGGGAAAGAGAAAGGTAATATTCACTACAAATGTTGCTGAGACATCATTGACAATTCCAGGGGTTAAATATGTTGTTGATTCTGGCATGGTCAAAGAAAGCAGGTTTGAGCCTGGCACTTGCATGAGTATTCTCAGGATATGCAATGTCAGCCAGAGCTCAGCTAAGCAGCGGGCTGGCCGTGCTGGGAGAACTGGACCAGGAAGATGTTATCGACTGTACTCAGAAAGTGATTTTGAAGGTATGTCTCATCATCAGGAACCTGAAATTCGCAAGGTTCATCTTGGTGTTGCAGTGCTGAGGATTCTTGCCTTGGGCATCAAGAATGTGCACGATTTTGATTTTGTTGACGCACCTAGCCCTAAAGCTATTGAGATGGCCACCAGAAATCTGGTACAGTTAGGAGCTGTTTGGAAAAAAGACAATGCTTATGAATTAACTATAGAAGGGCACAAAATAATTAAGTTGGGTATTGAACCTCGGTTAGGCAAATTGATCCTCAGTTGTTTTAATCAATATTTGAGTAGAGAAGGTGTTGTTCTTGCTGCTGTTATGGCTAGTTCCAGCAGCATCTTTTGTAGGGTTGGTTCTGAAGGAGACAAACTAAAATCCGATTGCTTGAAGGTGCAATTTTGCCATCCAAATGGTGATCTCTTCACTTTACTTTCTGTTTACAAGGAATGGGAGGCTGTGCCTAAGGAAGGAAAGAATGCCTGGTGTTGGGATAATAGCATCAATGCCAAATCCATGAGAAGATGCCAGGAGACTGTGCAAGAACTGGAAGCTTGCCTCAAGAGCGAACTTAATATCATTGTTGCAAGCTACTGGCGTTGGGATCCTCAGATGCATACCGAGCATGATGAAACTTTGAAAAGAATAATACTTTCTTCACTTGCAGAGAATGTTGCTATGTATTCTGGATATGATCAACTAGGTTATGAGGTTGCACTAAGTAAAAAGTACATCCAACTACATCCGTCCTGTTCGCTGTTAAATTTTGATCGACGACCAACCTGGGTAGTGTTTGGTGAAATCCTTTCTGCAGCTAATGAGTATCTGGTCTGTGTTACTGCATTTGAGTTTAGTTCTCTTTCTGCTCTTAGTCCTTCCCCGTTGTTTAATTTTCTGGAGATGGATGCCCAAAAGCTGGAAAAAAAAGTTTTGACAGGTTTCGGGAGCATGCTATTGAAAAGATTCTGTGGAAAATCTAACAGTAGTGTCAATAACCTTGTTTCACGCATTAGAACTAAATATATGGATGAAAGGATTGCCATTCAAGTTAATGTTGGTAAGAATGAGGTTCTGTTATATGCTTCATCCAGTGACATGGAGAGTGTTTTGGGTCAAGTGAATGATGCACTAGAGTATGAAAGCAAGTTGTTGCAGAATGAATGCTTGGAGAAATGCCTATTCAGTGGTGGATTGGCTGCATCGGCCTCAGTTGCCCTCTTTGGAGCTGGTGCAATTGTTAAACATTTGGAGCTTAAGAAGAGAATCTTGGCTGTTGACATATTTCATTCAAATACAAAAGCAATTGATGATAAGGAACTGCTGATGTTTTTGGAGAGAAACACATCAGGTGATATTTGTGCAGTGCACAAGTCCTCAGGTACTGGCCACGACAATGAGGAGAACAGATGGGGCAGGGTAACATTTCTTTCCCCTGATGCTGCTAAACAAGCTATGTTGTTGAATCAGGTAGAATGTAGTGGTGGCTTTCTAAAAGTTGTTCCTTCAAGGAGTGTATTTTGTAATGATCAAAAGCAGTTCTCCTCTGTCCTCAGAACTAGAGTAAATTGGCCTCATAGATGCTGTAACGGTGTAGCTATTGTAAAATGTGAGCCAAATGATGTTGGTTTTATGGTAAAAGATTTCTCTGTCGTAATGATAGGTGGAAACACCATCCGTTCAAAGCCAAGCAATAAGTACTCTGACAGCATAGTAATATCAGGACTTAATACCGATCATTCTGAGACAGAGGTACTCGAGGTTTTGAGTGGAGTAACAGATGGGAAAATTCTAGATTTTTTCTTTGTGAGAGGAAGTGCTGTGGAAAATCCTCCAGTTGCAGCTTGTGAAGAAGCACTTAGGAGAGAAATCTCCCCCTTCATGCCTAAAAATGTCCAGTCTATTCGTGTTCAGGTCTTCCAACCAGAACCAAAGGACACTTACATGCGAGCGTCTATCATGTTTGATGGAAGTTTTCATCTTGAAGCAGCTAAGGCTTTGAAGCATATTGATGGCAAGGTTTTATCTGGATGTCTTCCCTGGCAGAAGATAAGATGTCAGCAACAGTTCCACAGCTCTGTTTCCTGTCCTGCACCTGTTTACCATGTTATTAGGAACCAGCTGGATTCTTTACTCCCATGCCTCCAGCGAAGAAATGGTATCTTAACTTCTCTATATTATATATTTCTTTTTTGTGTATTTTTTGTTTTGAAAATTTTAATTTAATTAATGATCATCTTTGCTGAATTGCTTCTTTAAAAAGGCATGGCGAAGTGGGAAATAAACTATTGAGCAGTGGCTTATATAGTATTTAATTTAGGTGACAGAGTTAAGTGTACCTCATTACTTCCACTGATCCAAATTGCTGCTGTCACTTTTTTGTTTCCTTATTTCCTAGAACAGAATGAAATTATCTCCCAGATTCGATGTTGATCTGATGATTACTTGCCTTGTATGGAGAAATAACCTTTTGTCTGGTCAAATTCTAAACGGTTATTGGAAAAAAACATTCTTGCATTCTACGGATTACCATCTCTACATTTCTGTCCTGTTACATTCTGGTGATGCAGAAATATATAGGATATAATTAGAACAAGGTTTATTAAAACAATTTTTTTAATAAACTTTTAACAGTACAAAATTTTCGAAGACCAGTTGATCAGGTGGTACTTGACTGCTGAGAAGACTTTGCGATTGTTTTGCAGGTGTGGAGTGCAATCTGGAGAGAAATGAGAATGGTTCTTATAGGGTAAAAATATCTGCAAGTGCTACAAAGATTGTGGCAGAACTGAGAAGGCCATTGGAGCAACTGATGAAAGGCAAGATTGTGGATCATGTGGGAATTTCTCTAACTGTTGTTCAACTTCTATTTTCTAGAGAAGGGAATAATATCATGAAGATGGTTCAGCAGGAAACAGGAACCTATATTCTTTTTGACAGGCATAACCTTTCTGTGAGAATCTTTGGTTCCTCCAACAAGATTGAGATGGCTGAGCGGAAGTTTGTTAACTCCCTTCTGGCACTACATGAAAGCAAGCAACTTGAAGTGCATCTTCGTGGAGGACTTTTGCCTCTTGACCTGATGAAAAGAGTTGTTCAGAGTTTTGGACCAGATCTTAGTGGTCTCAAACTAAAGGTGCCCGATGCAGAATTCTCTCTGAACACCAAGCGCCATTGCATCTCTATCAAAGGTACCAAAGACATGAAGCAAAAAGTTGAGGAGATAATTTCCGAAATTGCTCAAAGTGGTCTTCCAAGTAGAATGATGGACGATGAGACTGACTGCCCCATTTGCTTGTGTGAACTGGAGGATGCTTACAGACTTGAAGGTTGTACCCACACCTTCTGTCGGTCGTGCTTGCTGGAGCAGTGCGAGTCTGCAATCAGAAGCCGGGAAGGTTTCCCGCTATGCTGTATGCATAAAGGTTGTGGGGCACATATTCTGGTTTCTGATTTGAGGTCTCTGTTGTCGAGTGATAAGTTGGAGGAACTTTTCAGGGCTTCTTTAGGGGCATTTGTAGCAGCAAGTGGGGGTCTCTACCGGTTTTGCCCCTCCCCTGACTGCCCTTCAGTTTATCATGTTACTGAATCAGGAGAAGTTGGTGCACCTTTTGTCTGTGGTGCATGCTATGTGGAGACATGTACGAGTTGCCACCTGGAGTATCACCCCTACATCTCATGCGAGAAGTACAAGGAGTTCAAGGACAACCCGGATTTCTCTCTAGAGGAATGGGCCAAGGGGAAAGAGAATGTGAAGAAATGTCCTGTTTGCGGATTCACGATAGAGAAGGTAGATGGCTGCAATCATATCGAGTGCAAGTGCGGAAAACATGTTTGCTGGGTTTGTTTGGTATTCTTCAGCAGCAGCGACGATTGCTATAACCATTTGAGGTCTCTTCACCAGGCCATTATGTGAGGTACAAAGAACTAAAACTCTGTAAATATTCTGCTTGTGTATATATTTCTGGAGCTTTGAATATATCTAAACAAATGAATGCAGTATATACAATAAGTAAGCCATCTAAATATTCCCCCTATAAGTATGTTTGTATAGACACTTATGTAATTATGTGTTCATAACTCAACTCTTTTTAACTTTCTTTCATTGATAAGCTAGTCGTCTCAAAGAATACTTTGATTGTTCTTTTAGAGTTGATTGCTCGAATGGTCACTCAACTCATAGTAATTGACTATCGAAGTCATCTACTTCTTTTGTTTTTCGAAATGTCATCTTACTTTACCTAGTTCACTTCCATGGTCATTTTCCTCAGATTTTGTATTTTTTGGAAGAATTAATGACGTGACAAGTTTAATTCTAATAATAACTTTTTTAAAAGGACTAAGAAGTTCATAACCACAAATACTGCCATCCTAATCATTCACCCCACCCCACACCACACCTTTTTTTTTTTTTTTTGGTTTATTTCCAAAACTTAAAAATGGTATTTCCCTATATATACACTTGGCCTTTGGTCTATCACAAATAATAGGTCAACTAATAACTAGTTTTTTGAAATGGGCTTCTGCAGAACACATTCTTCAACAATTGTTATTTTAAAGCATATATTTATATTCTATAGTAGAAAGAATTTGTTTTCTTTTAATATTTTGGCATTAATTCATTGAATGGTGATCACAGTAGTCGGTGCAGGTAGGGCCAATAGTCTATTTTTAAAAGCATTCTTTTATATATATATATTTCTTTGACGGGAAAGTCATCATAGTCCATTATAGGATTTTGATATGTAGATACTGAAAATGTGCACTACCTAAGGTGTTGTTTCGTACGAAAACAAATATTGTTTTTGGGAAGACGCACCACCTAAGGTGTGTTCAGTACGAAGATAAATATATGTTTTATTGAAGACGGGGATGGGAGCTACAAGGTGAAGGTGAAGGTGAAGGTGAAGGTGACTGAAGATGAGGTGTGTTGCAATCAAAACGAAATGCCACTTGTGGCACTCGTTTTTCCTTTTCCGTTGTTAAATATTTTTAAAATTTTTTAATCAATAAAATATGAAAAAAACATTTGAAAATATTTTCCTCCATGCCAAATACACCCTAAATCTCCTTTTATTTTATATTACTCTTAGAATCACACAAAAGAATCAAGTATATGAAGTTCAAATAATTGACTTTTAAAATGTTAATTGGACCTACATTCCTTTTCCCTTTCATTGTATGAAAAGCTAAAAGCTAAAATTAAAATTAACAAAATAAGTTTGAATTTCTTTAAAGATGGAATAATTGGCCCTACCAATGCACAGTCCAACACTACACACCACACCGCCTACTACCACCCTTCCAATAAAAGCCAAATTATTATTCCGTCATTCTTAATTCCTGTGACCTCATTTGATTAGACATAATACTTTTTTAAAAAATATTTAAAATATATAATTCAAAATAAACCTTAAAATATTTGTATGACTGTAAATCATCTTATGAAGTATAAAAAAAAAAAGAGATACTAAACTTAAATAATTTTAATTATAGAAATATAACATTCTTTTTTAGATAAACTAAAAAAAAAAAAGTGTATCACATAAATTTTGAAAAGAGACTAAAAGACAAAATCTCCCCATATATTTTCTATGTTCATTTTTATTTATCGGCTATTCTAAAAATAGATTTTCATTTTTACTTGTCATTTTTAACATATCATGAAAAGATCAAAAAAACCAATCATGTTTTATTTAATATATGTATTCTTCAAGACTTAATACATATTAATTAATATAGATATTATAATAAAATACTCATATCAATTAGTATTATTTTTAAAGGAACATGTAAAGTTTATATTGAACAAATAAATTGTTGGAGAATGTGTTTAAATAAAGATCATTTTACAAGCTCAATTTCACCAAATAAACACTAGTTTCTATATTTAGTTGACCTACCCTTTAGTAGGTATTATTATTTGTGATGGACCATTTTTTCCAGTTTTTTTGTTGATTGAATAGTCATGTTGGCCATGCAGCATGGTCCATGCTTCTGATAATCTGATTCAACGGTTAAGATATTATTTGATATAATTTTAAATTCTTTAATTCATCTTTAAGCATTTGAATCTCAAAACTTTGAATACTCGAATTTTTATAACTTAAAAGAAAGCCTCAATAATTGAATCATAAATGTTCTTACATTACCCCTAACTAATTTCCTTCTCGTTTCAATGTGAAATTTATTAGTCTAAAGTAAATTTTATGATAAGCCTCTTCTTGAGTTTAATCATTAACACTTTCCATTTTAATTTATCTAATGGAGTTTAATTCGATACGAAAGTAAAATAAAATAAAAGATCTGGCACATGCATATTACTAATTGATTCTTTGATAATTCGTGATCAAATATAATTTAAGAAGAGTTATACGCTTACATAACTTACCTCCCAGACCAAGAAGGAAAGTCTCAATATGTAGAGCTCTTGACATTGCTTTTTTTTTTCTTCGTCTTTCCTATCAGCGAGTTCTGATTCTTTTATTCGAAACGTCTAATCTTAAACCTATCTTGATATTTGTACAGTGTTAGGCGTTGAATGAAAATTTTAAAAGTAATTTATTTTGAAATATAAAAAGATATAATATATACCTCGAGAACAAACCAAAATAACGACTTAATCAACAAACAAAAAGAAAGACATACCACTTTTAAATTACCCATCAAGACGGATCTAAGATCTTAAAATTATGAGTTCAAGATCTTATGATTTTTAAATGGATCTATGATAAATTTCTTAACACAAATATAAAAATTGAGTACAAAACTATTGAACGCTATCAAATTCACACTTGTAGCTAGATTCACCCCTTGCCACTAATACCTAATATGTCATTGATTAATTAATTTAATTCTACTAACTAACTTGCTTAACGAGTTACAATTAACATTCACTTAAATATCTTTTTTTTTTTAAACATTCACTTAAATATAATTTCTCAAGATCTGTATAAAATCCTACTCTAACACCTTGTTTGGATGATCGTTATTCATGTATTGTAAGATACTGTTAGAATGTTAGTTTAATTACAATTTTTATTCTGATTGCTACTTAAATTGTATAGTATCATATCATTTAAATTTATCGTAATATAATTGAAAAATCTTATTTTGTGTAATGGTCGTTATTTTATTCTTTGTCCTGTCTTTTTTTTAGTAGGTTTACCCTCATAACCTATTTTGCTTATAGATTTATCGTTCAAGTTATTGATATGTAACATTATATAATGACGAATATCAATATAATCTACTCAGACATTGTATTCATTAAAAATTATAGTACAATACAATACATAATAATCATCCAAACGGAGTGTCACCAATCAGATATAAACAAAAATCCTAATATTTTTTTAAAATATAGCTTTATCCATAGTAACAATAATAGTCAATTAGTCTCCTTAATCCTTTAATTACGTGATGTAAACCTCCACGACATCATTTTTAACGCAACATAGTACGGGAAACATTTCTTGACTCTCACAAATCCACCACAAATCTTTTAAATCTCTTGCAAATTCTTCTCTTAAAAATTAAAAAACCTAACAAACACTAACAGACCCAAAAATTTATCTTACTTTAAACAGCTCATATGTAGCTTCACTGAGAAAATCACAAAAAGGGGTTATAATTTTCTTGATTTCTTGATATATTTTCTTGAATTTCTGTTTTTTTAAGGTACTTTTAGTTTCACTCTACTCATTTTTTTCATCTTCCTCTGTTGTTGTCTCTGTTTTTTTTGAACTTTTCTTGTTTTCTTGAAATATTTTCTTGAAAATTTTCTAGAAGGAGTTATTTTTCTTGATTTCTTGAAAGATTTTCTTGGAAATTTTCAAAAAGGGGTTATTTTTCTTGATTTCTTGGAAGATTTTCTTGAATTTTTTTTAAGGTAGTTTAGTTTCAGTGAACTGATTTTCATTTTTGATGGCTTGGTATAATAGGAAGATGGTAGTTGTAATTAAAGATGGAATGGCTATTTGTTTGAATTGTTCACCAGAAAGCTGTCCTAAAGAATGTAGGATTAGTCAATTTTTTCCTCCTCCTTCTAGTCCTATTAGAAGTGAAAATCATCCTATGCCTTATTTTTTTGTTATTTTGCTTTGTGTTCTTGGGGCAATGTTTGTGTTCATTTGTTATATGATTACTCTTAAGAAGTACAACATGAATATGAGGAGAAGTAATGATAATTTGAGTGGAAATGATGATGGTTTTGTTGATGAGTCAGATATGGATCATCCAATTTGGTATATACATACAGTTGGACTACCACGATCTGTAATTGAGTCAATACCCGAGTTTAAGTATATAAAGATTGATTCTTTGATTGATGGGATTGATTGTTCTGTTTGTTTGAGTGAATTTGAAGAAGATGAGAGTCTTAGGTTGTTGCCTAAATGTAGTCATGCTTTTCATGTTACTTGTATTGATACTTGGTTAAGTTCACATATGAATTGCCCGGTTTGTCGTGCTCCTATTGTGTCTGATTTAAATGCTGCATTAGGGATGGAAGTTTCTTCAACTGATGTGGATAGTTCTAGTGGAGATGAGGTGAATCCTGTGGAGAATGAACGTACGGGGAGTGAAATGGAAAGTCAAGAATTGGATGAAAATATTGTTGCCTTGTCAAATGAAGAAGGGGAAATTGTGGGATTTTTGGAGAAAGTTGTTGATGAAAAGCCAAAGGGAAAAGGGTTGAGAATATGTAGTGATTTAGCTGAGCATCACGTAATGCATACAGAAATGAGGTCAGTTTCAATGGATCCATCAGCTGTTATAGTGGTTCGTCGTGCTATGAGTCAAATGACTTTGGATTATAGCGGTGAAGGGTGTTCTAATTCGAAAGATCAACTTGCTGAAGGGAAGGCTGAAAATTCTGATGCAGCGGCAAAGAGAGGAAACAGAAATTCAAGGTTATATGAAGCGATGAAGTGTTCTTCCTTTGGTCGTTCGTTGCAAAAAGTGCCAATTTGTTTGAAGAGGTCCTTCTCTAGTAGTGGTATTCACAAGTGACAATCAATCAATGTAAGTGAAGGCTTTCTTGAATTTCAATAGGAGTTCAAGTTTTTGCATTTCGAAAACATATTGGCAAATAGTGTCCACATAATAAGAACTAATGAACAGCTGATTCACAAAGAGAACTATAAATTGTCTTTTAAGTTTCATTTGTCAATGTTGTTGATGCACTTAACAACCATAGATATGTAAGGTTCTTGACATAAACACAATCAAATTCAGGAATTTCACTTTGTTGAAAGGAAAAAGATACTGATGAAGGTGTGTGTTACCGTCTGTCGTCTATTATGTTTTAATTACCACATTATTTCGTTCTTGTTAGTGTTCTTTTGCTCTTTCCTTATTAATTAGACAGCAAATATTTTCATTTACATGGTGTCCTTCGGGTGCTCGAGCATCCATTAACCTCGTCTTGAGATATATATATATTTATGTAGAAATTAAGAGGTATTTGTATAAAACTAACATAGAGCACCCAATGATCAAATGATCTAACTAGTCCATTGGCTTTTGGGTGGGTGCTTAAGGCTTTTTTTGTGTTGCTGAACCTGAGTTCGAATCTCACTTTTAACATGTCTTTTTTATATTTTTGACTCGAACACCCACAACCTTAAAATTCTAGATCCGCCATTGAGTATAGTATGCATATGGCATTAACAATGCTGAAATTAGTTGTTCTATTAGGCTATGTTTAAGGAAATGTTTACCGTATCTACCTGCTATATTTATTATTATTTTTAGCCTTTTTTTAAAAATGTTTTTTTTTTGGCAACTCTTTAAGTCTAATTTTCTAGATAACACGTTTAAGGCCACAAGATTAAACGTTATTTTGATATATTCTATGTATTTTTAGTTTAAAACAAGATTTAAAAATCTTCGTTACTTTGTTAAATTTTGTGTCAACTTAAAATCATACAAACAAATGTGTATATTCTATGTATTTTTAGTTTAAACAAGATTTAAAAATTTTCATTACTTTATTAAATTTTGTGTCAAGTTAAAATTCGTGTCTGCTACAAATGACTGAATTCAGTAACATTGGTTCTAATTTTGTATTTGTCTTACAAATCCATTTGAATATGTACAAATTAGTAACTTAGAACCCAACAACTTAAATACAATAGAATTTAGAATTCATAAGCTTCGAATCTTGGCTCCACCTCTGATTTCACTTGCTTATTAGTAAGAGCTTCCAATAATTGGAGGAGTTGTCCAAGTTGTTTCACAAAGCTATAAATAGCACCTCCAGATGATCTTCATGTCCACTTACATGTCGTTTAATATTTGTCATTTCATAAAATCAATGCATAAATGATATTATTTTTCATATTTTACCCTTTGAAAGTTATTAGCCTTGAAAATATACATTTGAAGAATGTAGAAAAAAGTATGCAAATAAAATAGTTTGACGTGAGGCCGATTTTTTTCACGAAAATATAAATTTAAAGATTACCAAAAAAAAAAACATAGTTTACCCTTAAACATCAATGATCTAGTAGTAAAAATAGAGTCTACCTTGAGGAAAATCAACGTTTGAGCACAAAATTAGAAAAATGAGCATCTTGAAAATACATGTTGCTTAGCCAAAAAAAAAAAAATGGAGAGTAGAACAAAGCGTACCCTAAATACTTTTTCAAGATATTTCCTCCAAATCACTAGTGCTATTGAAAATTGAAATAGTGAACATCAACACATACATTCCACATCCAAGTAGTAAATATCAGGCCTTTTAGCTATTGTTCTTGAGAAATGACTATCGTTAAGGTTAAGGTTCTTTTGCATAAGGTTAAGGTTCTTCGCATAAGATTAATTTGAAGAAAAAGGTAAATCGCAAGCCTCTCCCCATAATCTTCTTAAAAAATATTCATAACCATCTTCGTTTTGTATTCATAGATTTCGATAATATGAAAATAGATATGTTATCATTCAAATCAGTTCTACAAAACAATTCGACAAGAAAAGAAGTGTAAGAATGTTGTATCTCCTCCGTCAGACGATTCTAACTTAGATTTTGTACCAAAAATACATCACAAGAGGTAAAAAATTTGTGAACAGTGAGACTTCGCAAACAAAAAAGTCAAAGTGTATTTGGGTGAAGATGATTTGAAGAATTTCAAGTCTAAAAAGCAAAAGTTGTTCCAAATGTATTAATAGTTCAATTATTTTTCTTCATTTTTTGATGATTTTTATTTTTTAGAACTTGTATGTTGTGTTTTATAATTTTATTAAGTGATATATATTCTACACGCAATTTTTATTGTACGAATTATGAATGAACTTCAATTATGTTGATCTGTTTGCAAAATAGGTATAAAAATCACATTTATTATTGGTGGATGTGAATGTGAAGTAGATCTTAAAAGTACATTTTTATTATTTTATTTTAATAAAGTTGATTTTATACATCAATGTGAACTATTTGATGGATATGAGTATGAAGTAGGTATGAAAAGTGCATTCTTATTACTTTTACTTAT
>JAJOOH010004384.1:0-21140 GCA_029582605.1 Solanum gracilifrons
CCCCCCCCCCCCCCCCATCTACCAAACTCCCTCTCCAGTTTACTAAACTCCACCTCATCACTACCAAAATGTCGCCCCCAACTGTGCCAATGTTCAGACAAATTACCAAACGCCTCCCCCAATGTACCAAACTCTAGCTCCACTTTACCAAAATACCCCCTCGAACTACCAAGCTCCACAACCAAATTACCAAACCAACTCATACCCCAGATATCAAGTCCCCCGTCTAAACACTCCAAATTATCGTCAAATGCCTCTTCCGCAACAAGGCAATTATGATCCCCCCGTCCTAGATTTGAGAAGGAGCTTGCTAGAATTTTCACTCCGCTCATTGAAAGTCGAAAAAAGTTGTTCGAGCGATTAACTACGACAGGATATATTCATCTAGTGGGGCCGAAGCCGGTTGACACTAGCTCAAAGTTTTACAGACCTGATCAAAGGTGCGCATATCACTCCAACTGTGTTGGACATGATACCGAGGAATGTATTAACTTGAAGTATAAGATCCAAAACCTGATTGACCAGAACGTGGTCTCTCTTCAAACAATCGCGCCCAATGTCAATAGTAATCCTTTGCCAAATTATAGAGGTGTCACTATCAATATGATAGAGACGGATGGCGATTAGTGCGTAACAAAGGCAAGACTTCTGATCGCTCTTGATGAGTTGGAAAGGGTTGTAGCTTCGTTGAGCATTAGAGAGAAGAAATAGTTTGTGATTCTGACGCCCAAGAAGGCTGTTGCCTTGGTGCCACGAGAAACTCTTGACCGACCAAAGTTTGTGACTGAACAGGTTGTTACCCAGGGTATGACCAGATTCGGCAAGTGCTACACACCAGAAGAGTTAGCCCAAGGAGTGCAGAAGAAAGATTAGTCTAAAAGGCCGATTAGTGAAGCTGAAGCGGATGAGTTTTGGAGAAAAATGCAGTTGAAAGATTATTCGATTGTGAAGCATTGACAAAAAATGACAGCTCAGATTTCTGTATGGGCTTTATTGATGAGTTCGTAGTTGCATAGGCAGGCTCTGATGAAGGCTCTGGATGACACTTATGTTCCAGTGGGCACCAACAGTGACAATTTAGCAGCCATGATAAATCAGGTCATTCGAGGACACCAAATCAATTTTTTTGATGAAGAGCTGCCCTTTGAAGGTAGAATGCACAACAAAGTTCTGCACGTCACCATTATGTGTTGAGACAAGATAATAAATCGCGTCTTGGTCGATGACGGATCCGGTCTTAATATTTGCCCACTTTTGACTCTAAGGCAGCTGAAATTTGACTAGGGAAAGCTTCACCAGAACCAAGTCAATGTGAGGGCTTTTGATGGAGTGCAAAAAGACACATTGGGTGCGGTAAACTTAGATATTCAGGTGGGTCCTGCGGAATTCAAGGTGGAGTTCCAGGTGTTGGATATCAACACCAGTTACAATTTGCTTTTGGGAAGACTGTTTATCTACATGGCTGGGGTTGTGCCCTTCACCCACTAATGAAATTTGTTTGGAAGGACCATGAATTGGTCATTTTTGGTGAAGGGAGCCATTCCAACGGGTAGGCACCGATTGTTGATGATGTCTCTTGAGGTTGTGATTTCTACATGGTGGAGCTGGTGAATGCCACTGGTGATGACTTGACTCCGCAGCCTCATATACCTTTTGTGTACAAGATGATTATTAGTTATGCTCCGGAGCGGTTTCGAACCAGGTTTCGGATTGGGGGAGTACTTTCAAGTAATTGTCGAGCCTATTCAAATTCCCGCTAAAAGAGCAAAGTTTGGTTTGGGATATGTCCCAACAGATGACAAAGCAGAGATTAAGAACAAAAATGTTAATCAAGCATTGGCCAGGACAATTTCTCATCTGTACCAGTCATTCCCAGTGCGAGGATATGTCAGTAATGATAGTCTCGGGGAAGGAATCTGGGCCTTTTTTAGGAAATTGATGCGGTCATTGAGGAAGAGGCTGGAACATCAGGCATCTGTGATGCAGAACCTGATGAGCAATTGCAAAATTGGACCTCTACATTACTCCTGATTTCCCGCTCATCTGGTAATATTAATTAAAAACCTGCTAATGTCATGTCATGTCATGAGCCAAACGAACGAAATGAGGCAGGTGATGATGAATGCGAGGTGCATGAAGATGAAAATGAAGTACCTAAACATGTTGCTGAAGAATTTAGACAATTTGAGAATCAACATAAGCCGAATTTGGAAAAGACTGAGATTGTGCATCTCGGAGATGATGAGTGTGTCAAAGAAGTAAGAATCAATGTCCATCTGACTGAAGCTCAAAGAAGGAATTTGGTTCGTTTGCTGAGAGAATACATCGATGTATTTTCCTGGTCTTATAAAGATATGCTAGGGCTAAGTAAGAACATGGTGTCTCATAAACTGCCGATTAATCCAGATTTTGCTCCAGTGAAGCAAGAAACTCAGAAATTCAAGCTAGAGTTGAGTTTGAAAATTAAATAGGAGATTACAAAGCAGATTGAGTCTAAGGTGGTAACTGACACAGTAACCGACTTGGTTAGCCAATGTTATTCCAGTGGCCAAGAAAGATGGAAAGATCAGAATTTGTGTTGACTAGAGAGATCTCAACAAAGCTATCCCAAAAGATAATTTTCCATTGCCAAACATTCACATTCTAATTGATAACTATGCTAAGCATGAGATACAGTCGTTTGTGGATTGTTATGCGGGATATCACCAGATCCTGATGGATGAAGAAGATGCAGAAAAGACAGCTTTCATTATGCCTTGGGGTGTTTATCATTACTGAGTGATGCATTTTGGTCTCAAGAATACTGGTGCCGCTTATATGAGGGCTATGACAACCATTTTTCACGATATGATTCACAAGGAGATCGAGGTGTATGTAGATGATGTCATAATCAAGTCCCGCGAGAGTTCGGATAACTTGACTCACTTGAGGAAATTCTTTGATCGTCTACGCCGATACAATTTGAAGTTAAATCCCACCAAATGTGCTTTTGGAGTGCCAGCTGGCAAGTTATTGGGGTTTGTAGTCAGTAGAAGGGGCATTGAGCTTGACCCTTCCAAGATCAAAGTGATTCAAGAGTTACCTCCTCTGAAGACCAAGAAAGAGATGATGAGTTTCCTGGGAAGGTTGAACTACATCAGTCGGTTCATAGCTAAATCTACCATGGTGTGTGTGCCATCTTTAAGTTGTTGAAAAAAGATGTCTTGACCAAGTGGACCGAAGAATGTCAAACTGCTTTCGATGCCATCAAGAATTATTTGTCCAATCCGCCGGTGTTGGTTCCCCCACGAGAAGAAAGTCCACTTTTACTATATTTTTCTATCACGGATAACGCATTTGGATGCGTGTTTAGCCAACATGATGAAACTGGGAAGAAGGAGCGAGCCATCTATTACTTGAGCAAGAAATTCACTCCATATGAGGCTCGTTACACTCTTTTGGAGAGGACATGTTGTGCTTTGACTTGGATTGCTCAGAAGTTGAGACATTATTTGTCTTCTTATACCACATACTTTATTTCCAGAATGGACTCGTTGAAGTATATTTTTCAGAAATCAATGCCAACCGGAAAGTTGGCTAAATGGAAAATGCTTTTGAGCGAGTTCGATATTGTGTATGTGACTCACAAGGCGATAAAAGCACAAGCCTTGGCTGATCATCTTACGGAGAATCGAGTTGATGAGGAGTACGAACCGGTGAAGACTTATTTCCTCGACGTAGAAGTAGCATTTGTGGGTGAAGATATTTTTGAATCATACCCTGGTTGGAGAGTTTTCTTTGAAGGGGCGGCAAACCACCAGGGGAAAGGTATCGGAGCAGTTTTAGTGTCAGAATCTCGTCAGCACTATCCTATGGCGGCTAAACTCTGATTTGATTGCACGAATAACATGGCTGAGTATGAAGCTTGTATTATCGGTTTGAAGATGGCCATCGACATGAATGTTCATGAGCTTCTGGTCATTAGAGATTCAGACTTGTTGATTCACCAAGTTCAAGGAGAATGGACCGTGAAGAACCCGAATATCACACCGTATGTACAATATATACAGAAGTTGTGTAAAAGGTTCCGCAAAATTGAGTTCAGACACACTCCCAGGACACGGAATGAGTTGGCCGATACTCTTGCTACTATTGCCTCGATGATTAAACATCCAGATACAAGTTATATTGATCCTTTGGATATATAGGTTAAAGAGCAGCCTGTCCATTGTTCACATGTTGAAGCGGAAGCAGATAGTTTGCCTTCGTATTTTAACATCAAGAATTATTTTGAGACGGAGACTTATTCGGAGGGTGCAACGCTCAACTAGAAAAAGTCAATACGCCGTATGGTCCTCAATTTCTTTGCAAGTGGGGAAATCATTTATAGGAGAACTCTAGATCTAGGCCTTCTCAGATGTGCTGATGCTATTGAAGCTGCGAAGCTTCTTGAACAAATACATGATGGAGTTTGTGGTACTCACATGAATGGGCTTATTTTGGCTAGGAAGATCCTCTGGGCCGGTTATTTTTGGTTGACTATAGAGCATGATTGTTGCAAGTTTGTGCAGAAATGTCATAAATGTCAAGTGCCTAGTGATTTGATTCGGGTCCCGCCTCACAAACTCAATGTTATGAGTTCGCCTTGGCCGTTTGTAGCTTGGGGCATGGATTCATTGGTCTAATAGAGCTAGCCGCCTCTAATGAACACAGGTTCATTTTGGTTGCCATTGACTATTTTACCAAGTGGGTAGAAGCAACTTCGTATAAGTCGATAACCAAGAAAGCTGTAGCTGATTTCATTCGCAACAATCTGATATGTAGGTTTGGAGTACCAGAATCCATCATTACTGATAATGGAGCGAATCTCAACAATCATTTGATGAGAGAGATATGTGAACAATTCAAGATTACTCACCGAAATTCGACCGCTTATCGTCTCCAAATAAATGGAGTTGTAGAATCCGCCAACAAGAACATCAAGAAGATTTTTAGGAAAATGATTGACAATTATCGAGGTTGGCACGAGATGTTGCCATATGCTTTGTTGGGTACAGAACGACTGTCAGAACGTCGATTGGAGCTACTTCATACTTGTTAGTATATAGAACAGAAGCAGTTATACCTGCAGAAGTTGAAATACCTTTGTTGAGAATCATTCAAGAAGCTGAATTAAGTGCTGTTGATTGGGTCCGCAAGCGGATTTACCAGTTAACCTTGATTGATGAAAGAGAATGATTGTTGTATGTCATAGTCAACTGTATCGACAGAGAATGATTTGTGCTTTCCACAAGAAAGTAAGAGCCAGGATATTGGAAATTGGTCAGTTAGTTCTCAAACGCATTTTTCATCATCAAGCAGAGTACAAAGAGAAATTTCCACCAAATTGGCAAGGACCCTACATGGTTCGCAAAGTGTTATCTCGAGGTGCATTGGTCCTGTCGGAGATAGATGGCACTGAATGGCCGAAACCCATCAACTCAGATGATGTCAAGAGATACTATGTGTGAAGCTTTAGTTGGTATTTCTGTTATTTCCTTGTAATTGCTTTGTTTAGAATCTATCCCTATGTAATAAACTACGTTTGACCTGAATTCTCAAGAATGAGATACGTAGGCAGCCTATGTCGGTCTCGACCACCCTTTTATCCCTTTTTAATGTTTCTTTTTGTATTTGAACTACGTTCGACCTGAATTCTCAAGAATGAGATACGTAGGCGGCCTATGTCGGCCTCGATCAGTTTCTTTGTAAAGTTCATATTTTTCGTTAATCCTTGAGAGAGAACTACGTTTGACCTGATTTCTGTCTCAATGGGATACGTAGGCGCCACAATGGCTCGGTCATATTTCCCGTAAGATTTTTATTTCACAATAGAAACTAGGACAAAATTTTTGAGAGGGGCTCAAAAATTCTCAATCTGTTCAACAAAGTCAAGATGGAAGTCACATTGAGAATTGTAATTGGGATAGAATTTTTGAAATTTTCTAAAAAATTCCATGATTTGCCCATCAACAGTTCAAGATACGCCGAGGCAATTAGCTGGGACAGAAATTTTTGAGAATGACCTCAAAAGTTTCAATAAGGTTCATCGGCAGTTTAGAGCAACTTTGAATACTTCCCAGCAATGGATCATATAGACCTCGAGGCATCAGCTCCAAAGGCGTTCATTAAGCTTAACCTGACATGATACTTGGCGGTGACCTTTTCCAAACATTACTTTTGAAAATCTATTTCCCTTAAAAACTTTTCCTTCATGTTTCAATTGTTTTGCAAAAATAAATTTTGTCTTATCTATCAAGAGGCGAGAGATGGGAGAAATCAATCGAAGATAGCAAGACAAGGAGCAGACAATCGAAGAGATCAACACAGATCATATCATTTTTAAACTAACAATTTTTCTGTGGATGCAGGTCTATAAGTTTGCCTTAAAATCAGCATATTCTCCCATTCAATGAATATGGAGAAGTCAAAGGGGTGAAAAGCTCCCCAAAATTGACAATTTTCTGTGGATGCAAGAAATATTTTATGTTGCTTATATCAAATATTTTGGAATATGAATAATATTATTTCATTCAATTCCCAACAAAGCGAAGTCCATAATGAACGTACAACTATGTTCAGAGATGGGACAAATGAAAACCCCGAGGAAAGACACTTTATTGTTTTCCATCAACTAAAAATACCTAGAAGATGTTCATTTGCATTGTATTATCAGATATGATAATATTCTTACCCTGAAGGTTATTTATATTGCATTGTCGAATGAGATGATGCCACTACTCTAAGATTTAATCATATTGTATTGTCGATTGAGACGATATCACTATCCGAATAGTCATTTATATCGTATTGTCGAATGAGATGATACCATTACTCTGAAGGTCATTTTTATTTGTATTGTAGATTAGGACGATACTGCCACCCAGAAGATGCCCAGAAGATCACCTGTGTTGTCCGGTGAAGCAGTATCTTCGTTCGGTACCAGGATGGCATCATTAGAGAAGAGAATCATGCATAGCAAGAGAAAGAAGCAATGCATAGCAAGAGAAAGAAGTCATACATAGCAAGAGAAGGAAATCTTGCATAGCAGGAGAAAGAAATCATGCACTGCAAGAGAAAGAAGTCATGTATAGCAAGAGATAGAAGTCATACATTGCGGAAAAATATCATGTATTGCAAAAGAAGATTCATGCATTGCAAGACAAGATTCATGTCTTGCAAGACAAGATTCATGCATTGCGGAAAAAAAAGTGTCATGCATTGCGAGAAATATGTCATGCATTGTGAGAAAAATGTCATGCATTGCGGGAAAAATGTCATGCATTGCTGGAGAGATTCATGTATTGGAAAAGAAGATTCACGCATTGCAAGAGAAGATTCATACATTGCGAGATAAGATTCATGCATCGCGGGAAGAGATTCATGCACTCTGGGAAAAATGTCATGCATTACGGAAAAAGACTTATGCATCCCGAGGAAAAGGTCATGCATCCCGGGAAAGAGATTCATGCATCGCGAGAAAGACTTACCCATCAAAACAAGATCAACATCAGTTGTATCATTTTCATTTGTAAGAACAAATATCAAGAGAACCGTCAACATATTACATCACCTTATTTTATTGCTTTGACACCAAAGGAAGAGTACATTGAAGATTATATTGCAAATATGAGACACAAGCTTTATTTTGCTTTACGTCAAATGGAGTTGACGTCAAATCTTCAAGGTGAGCAATTAAGTGTCAACACGGTAAAATACACTATCTCTCCATTTGAATTACATTTTTATGCTAATGAGTTTTATCTCAATCTTTGTCGAGAGCATCCGAGAGGATGAATTCTCAAAACAAATCACAGGTGTGGACGATATCAATTAGAATGCAACACAACGTGGAACTTTTCTTAGCAGCGAACTGGGACATAGTCCAAAGAGGAATGCCAAATTCTTAGGACGCGAGCAGAGGAGCGACTTCCACCACAATCAAACCACACCCCTATCAGAAGGTATGTGGATTTATCTTTGGGTTTGTCGATTTCAGTTTCGCATCCGAAAATTTTTTGTCTCCACCGGAAGCAGCTTTCCAATCTAAGTGACAATGCACTAAGAGCTTTGGAAATTATGTCCGTGTAAGTTTTTAATTAAGGGTGTGAAGCGCGCCACATTCATGGTTAAGAGGTTGCAAACTTCCTTTTCATACTCGACTTACTTGTTGCTCCTCCAGAATCGAAGGATATCTTAGCATAAGAGATTTCCTTTTCAACCGATCGAGTCGAACTACAAACAATCTGATTCCCTAAGGTTAGGAATATGTAGGCAGGATCAATGTTGAAATTCGACTGTATTCCATCATTCGCTCTTAAATCTTATTCTCGAGCATTACGGTCCCTCCATAATTCGGTATCAGGATGACTTTTGAATTCTTTCAAAATCGTACGTAAAATCAAGCGTGTCGAACTACAAGTGGCCTGAATTCTCATATCGCTTGAGATATGTAGGAAACCCATTTTCGGGGTTTGGCCATAATTCTTAAAGTCCGTACCAAATTCCTTTTGCAAAGATGAAGACGTGGTCGGTCAAAATTAGATTAGTCAATTTCATTTTCCTCGAATTTCTTGCATCTATTCAAGTAAAATGAGGGACAGTTGATGTCACCCAATTTTGGACATCCACGAAAGGAATTAATTTTATAAGAATTCAAATATATTTCAAGTTATTTTTAGGTAATTTTAGTCATTTTATGATTTTTAAATAATGAATATGTTTTTATATAATTAGTATACCTTATAAATATTCAAAAACCGTGTCGAAAAGATTTTACTTTTACATAAATATTTTGTTAATTAGTTTAGCTTAAATTATAGTTAACATTTTTGAATTAATTAGTTTGATTAAGTTAATTATTTTATTTTGTTAAATTTAAGAAGTTTGTTAATTAATCTTGTTTAAATTCATCTCATTTAGATTTTAGCCGATTTTGCAAGTTAAACTCAATTTGATTAATAAGTTGGCTAATTTTGTAATTCATTTGGCCAAATCTAGCATTTTATTAAACCCACTTAGAAAACCAATTTTGGGCCTATCTGGAAATTTTCCAGCAGCCCAAATCAACTCCAACAACCCATACCTTTGTTCCCATTTCCCAGCCCATTTCCTCTTCTCTAAATTTTCCAGCCCAATCCCTACAATTCTCCACTTTCCAGCCGACCCAACTCATGTGAACCGACCCACTCCCTTTTTTCCTTCACAAAAGATACCCAGCAAACAATACGTACATCGATATCAAGCAGTACCCCTACGTCTTCCCCATTCCAGATGCGACAAAATCGAAACATCGCGATTCCATTGTCGTCCAGCAGCCCAGAAATCGCGAGCAGCGCTTGACCCCGTCCCTCTCCAATTTGTACTTGCCAGCAACGCTTCTCAGTCCTTGTAACCAGGAGATGAAGCCATGTCGGCGCTCAAGGACAAGGAAGTCAATCTTAGTTGTTTATCCCCTCTTTCCTCTTTCGGAATGGGGCGAATTCCTCAGAAAAGGTTGTCTCCCTAAGGGTGAAATATTTTCAATTTTGAATTTCTAATGGCCCCTTGCCCTATCCAAATTTCATCGTTTTCCCCCCCTAAAATTCTACCCTAAAATCCCCTATATATTTTCCTCTTAGTCACTATTGAAGGGGAGGGAGAAAAAAAGAAAGGATTGAGAAGAGTTGGCTGAAATTTGAAAGAAGATATAATAAATTATTAGCTTAAACGTTTGCATATAAATATTGGGAAATAGGAGTAGAGAGAATAAGATTTTTGGCATTGATAGAGACTTTGCTCGCCTCTCTGTTCGCGTGAGTTCGTCGGAGTCGTCATTTTGGTGGTGAACTCTCGCTGATTCCTTTGCTCATCGCTGTCCTAGTTTAGCTGCCCGAAAAAAGGTAATGTCTACCCCTTTGTCTACTTTTCATTTCGATTCTGAACATCACATAAAGAGCATGTCTCTGTTGGGTTTTCCTTGATCTCGTTTTCACTTGCATCGAATATGAATGGTCATAGTCTATTACATTTGTTGCTGGAATACTTGGTTGATCATCGTGCTATTCGTACCTTGCCTCGATTAGAAGCTTAAATCCAAATTTATAACTGTTTAAGTTTGGATTTCATTTTGTTCCGAACCGTGTGATTGTCTCGCCGCAATTCTCATGCCTCATATGTCTCAATTTTGTCAAAGTTTTAGTTGAAAAATGCTTGTTCTTTGCTGCCGTTTCTTTTTTAAAAAATAAAATAACAATAATAATAATAACGATAAAAAAAAATGAGGGTTCTATTGTTTTTTTTTCAGATTTCTGTCCTCTTGTGTTCATGTTTTAGTGTGCTGAAAATAGAGTGTTAGTTTGAGTTTTGGAACATAGCTGCTTGTTCTCTTTTTAATCTTGTTGTGGTGATTACTTTGATGTTATTTTTAGCTAGTTAATTTGTTTTCTTTCATGTTTAATAGTTCATTTATCTTCTAAAATATGATTCTGTTCCAACGTGTAAGCTTCCCTTTTGACCAGATTTGCTTTTAAATTAGTGTTTAAATATGCGATATTGGTATGATGTGGTTTGCTCATATATGAGTTGTTGTGGTTTAAGTTTGGTTGTTGTGTTCATTACCATGCTGATTTGAATCATTAAGTGATCTGAGTTATAAGTTTTCCTAAAAGATGCTTGCGAACCTGTAACATGCCATCCATTTTTATCAATTCAAAATGCTTAATCAAATGTTTGGAATATGTTGTTCACTATTCATAACTAAGGGGGTAGGTAGCAACTTTATTTATTTATTTATTTATTTATTATTTTTATTTTTATTTTTTTAATTCAACTCATAGTTAATAATATCTATGTTTGCATATTCTGCATATAAGTATTGTTTATTTGCAGTTTTCTAAGGTGGATGTACGTTCCATTTTTTTTTGTGCATGCGGAAAATTGCTTTAGTCATGTCTTATTGCATTTTACGAAAGATGTTATTCTTATGTATTAATTTAAGTGTGAATGCTAATCTTCGTTCTCTTCGTTTGCATGTGAAAAACTCCATTTGCGTCCATTGTGGACACCTTCCCCCTCCATTAACATTTCGGATGGGCCATAAAGGCCCCAAATCCTTCTTTCCTTTCGAGCCAGCCCCCGTAGTAAGTTGTGGAACTGATGAACAGGCTCAATACAATAAATAGTGGCTGGAAACTGATTTTTCAGATCCCGAAAATCCCAAAAGAGGGCAGTATACATGATGTATACAAGTGTATGTACAAGTATACATAGAAATAACAATGATATACAGGTATGGAATGGTGATACAAGTGCCGAAAATTTGAAGTGGGCTGTCTACATTCGATATACAATCTGATATACGTGAAAACGGATCGAAACACGACCCATATACAATAATATACATTTGATGTATACACAGGTGTTTGGGAGCGAAAATGGGTCCAAAAGGTCCAAAACAATGGCCAGCAGCGAAATTTTAATTAAATAGGCCCAAATTCATGTTTTGGGTCATTTTAGTATTATGACAGGTTCACAAATTGGGGCCAAAGGCTCAATTGATATTTCTTCCCCTTGCTCTTTACCTATTGTGACTTTATTTATTTTATAATTTAACTTAATTAAATTCCCATAGATAGCCATTTCGCTTTTATATTCAAAAGGTATAAATATTTATTTTATACATATTTTACTTACCTAGCTTCCATTTAATTTTGGTATTGTCAACACTTAAGTTATTTCGCTTTAGGAACATCCCCCTTAGTCCTATTTCCCTCAAAGATAATAATAATAATAATAAAAAAAAAAGAAGAGATGTAAATAAATAAATAAAAATAAAAGATTAGTCAAAGTCATTTTTAGTCAAATCGCCGATCAACCGCAAGTTAGAGGGCATTTCAAGGGCCTAACACTTTCTCGGAATGTACATTTGAACTCGAACCCTTTTTCAATTGATTTTATCTGTTTAAATCTTTTGAAAACCTTAAGTGGTTTTTTTCTTGATTTTTACTAAAAAATTAAGTGGCGACTCTGTTCTTTTGGAAATTCGATTTCTCTTAAACCATAACTTTAATCGATTTTTCGAAAACTTAGTCATTTTTCTTTTATTTATATTTTCGAGTAAAACAACAAGATCTTCCAAACATTGAAGATAGTTCTTTGTGATGTTCCTTATCTGAGATGGAGAGAAAAGAAAAGAACGTTGTCTTTCGATTTAGGGACCATGCTTATTTAAGGATTCTAAAGTACCATTTTTAGGTTGGAAATGTTCCTTTTCAGTAAGTCTCCATCAGACTAAAGAAAAGGTTTATGAATTTTCAAATTTTCTAAAATAAATTCATATTAATAGGTATTTACTTTTTAGATGTGAAATTTTAGTATTTTATTAGATCATACAACGAGCTCTTTTAATAATAATATATCTATGTATAATATATTAATATGTGAGTCCACAAAATAGAAATTACTAACAGATAAATATTCTACGAAAGAAAATTACATTTATAAAGCAAAAGTCCATGCTTTTGTTTTTACCATATGCGTCTCTTTGTAAAAACTTTGACAAAATGGAATTTGTATTGCATAGAGTTCAACATCATATTCGTTCAACATCATATTCAATGAAATTTCATTAGTGGGATATAAAAAAAAGTAGAGTGTCGCATATTTTATCTTTATCTTGTGGGGGTGGAGAGGTTATTTTCGAAAAATTCTCGACTCAAATGCAATAAATCAAGTAGAAAAAAGAAACAACGAAGAAACATAACAACTAATAAGGAAAGAAGTGCAAATCTTACAAGAGAGGAACAATAACATAACAACAAAATAGTGTGAGAACTGAACTACAATAAACAACAACATATGATGATAGATATAAAAACCAAGACCTACAAGCACATGGTTAATACCTACACCCGTCAAAAATCAAGACAACGCTTCACTACCTACAAATCTTTTCTATCATAATTTGTGACCTCTCCACCCCCACCCCCACCCCCCCAATCTAAGGTCATGCCCTCAGTAATCTGAAATTGTGTCATGTCCTGTCTAATCAACTCTCCCTAATACTCTTTTTGACCTACCTCTACCCTCAGAGGCGAAGTTAGGTGCGGGTTCATGGGTTCGGACGAACCCACTAGTTTTTTCGTAGACCCTATATTTGTATTAGAAAATTAAATTTTTTTTATGTATATTAACTTGTGAACCCCCAAACAAATTGATTTAGAACCCCCAAACTCATAATCTTGGCTCCGCCCCTGTCTACCCTCTCTCCTTGTACCCACTATATCCAACATCTCACACCTCCTCACTAGGGGATCTTCACATCTCTTCACATGTTCAAACCATCTCAATCTCGCTTCCCTCAGTTTGTCCACCACGAAGGTCACTCTCATCCTAACTTGTTCTTAATATCCTCATTTCTAAACTTATCTCATTTAGTATATCACACATCCATCCATCTCAGGATTCTTATTTTTGCAACTTGCAAAGAGCTCGTAAAAAGAAATGAATGTGTTCCCTATTAGAAGTTTTGTAATTCCCAAAACTTGAAAACGAGATTTTGATCAATGATGGAGAAATTCATACATTCATCAACTCATCTTTCTTAATCATTAAATTCGTTTTGTTCAGCGGTAATAAATATACACATTAATAAAGAGTGTTAAAACTTTTGCAAACATAGTTAATTATCATTAGATCAATATTGCTATACGTTTTAGAGACACTTACAAAAAATGTTAATTGCCTTTAAAAATAGATATTTAATGATAATTAAGTTATTGTCGCTAAAAATTAGTTATTGGGTAGCAACCTCATCAACTTTATATGAAATTGCTCCCTTCTTCTCAAATATCCTAAGCTCTATAATTGAAAAATTATAACTCTATTATTCTTTCTTTGACAGAGGAAAAACAAAAACTAGGTATAATTTTTTATTTTTTTTACTTTTATCATTTTGATCAATTGAATTGAACTAGGTGGCCTGTAGATAAGTACACAATTATTTCTGAGTTTGGATTTGACAATTTATGATAGTTTAATTTGAATCTTTAACATTATTACTATGAGGAATTTTATATAGGTTTTGGGTCAAGATATTCCAGTCAAAATGGATTCTAAAATATTTTTTGATTATTGGAATATCTTAAACCAAAACATACTTGCACATATAGTTTTATAGAAACTATTTTAATGTCATATATTAAACATAAATGTTATAAATCTATTTGTAAGACAATCTAAATATGATATTCAATAACAATATATTAAGAGAAAAAGCATAAAAGTATCCCAGACTTGATCCAAATTTTCGGTTATGTATTTTTACTTTGTGGGGTTCTATTATCCTTTTGAATAATTGCGTAGTAAAAAATTTCTTTAAGAATATTTAAACTTTAAAAGATTAATTATTTTTTTTTGATAAAGGGTGCACCAAAAAACTTAAAATCAAAACATGCAATATTTATACTAATTCAAACGAGGTTTTAGTGAAAATACAAGCAAAGACATTTATTAACAATTGATTAGATGTCATACAATATAATATTGCTAAAGCTTCTAATACAATTTATTTAGACTATTTAATAATTAAAAGCTTCCTGTACGAGAAGTTTCACTTGGTGTCCGCACTTCGCGCGATTATAAGAAAAACTTAAATAATTAATTTCACTATTTGATAAATATTTTAATAAATAATATAATAAAAGAGAGAAACACAAATTAAAATACGACTTCGATATTACTTATTCAAAAAAATTGCTAAAAATATTTTTTCATACTGATAAAAAAGTTGAAAATATAAACGTTGATATGAAAAGTTAAAAAGTTTCTCTGTCTCAATCTATTATTATAATATTATCGTGGTAATTATTATAAATAAATTGGAGTAATAACTGTACAAAAGATAACACCTTCTTTAATGTAGAAAAAATAAAAGAAACTTTTATTTTGCTTTCAATAATAATAAATTTAATACACATTAATCATATATTCACATTTATTATGGTAAAAAGAAAAAATAAAAAAATATTACTCTTATTATCCTTATTTACACTCCATTTATGTTGTGAAGAAGAAAATTAATTTATATATATGATATTTTTTTTACACTTTTAACATAAATTTTTTATTGAGAAAATTAAATTATGGAATTTAAAGTTTTTCTCGAAAAAAAAAAAGAGAGTTAAGGAAATTACTTTTTTTAGTTTTTTTTATATATATATAATCTTAATTTTACTATACATATAAATTTGATCATTTTTTTATAAATATTTTTATAATGCCCCTATTTATAGGACAACAATATGAAATATCAAATGATATTATGAATATGATTATTAATATAATTTAGGAGTTATGATCATCAAAATTCATTAAAGTACGGAACATAAAGATACTTGAATTTATATTAAAAATTATGAACCAAATGGAGGAGCATTAATTGATAAACAATTTTACTAAATCATTTTTATCCTAAACAAATACTTTTGTATTTTAATTTCTGACCAAACAAATTGTAATAATTATCTTTGAAAATCTCAAAAACTTGAGAACTTCTAATATTAATATTAAAAAAAACTAAAAATATGAAAACTACAAAGTTCCATATCAATAAACATTTTTTTTAATAAATTATACAATATTATAAAAATTATGAATTAACTTTTCATTCTCATGTTCTATCATAATAGTTATTAAAAGTTGATTTACATGACTACAAAATTATATATACATGCTTTATTGAATAGCATACATGTGTGTGTTGATTTTCTTTTCAGGTTCTATTTTCAAAAATATCCTGACATGAAAACAAAATAAGTTAATCATACAACAACAACAATAACGACAAAAATATAAAAATGAAGTTAAATAATCAAATAAAAACTTTAAAAAATATTTAATTATGAGTTAAAGATAAAGGAAGGATCTTGTTATCAATATTACATAATGCTCCAAAAACTACAAAAAGAAGAAAAAAAATCTCTATAAACTACAAAGAGAAGCAAGGAGAAAAAACCAAGCAGTTTTTTCTAAAAAAAAATTGTGATTCATAATATCATGAATTCAAAATTAATAATATTGAATGTATAATTGCAACAGAGAAAAAGTGATAACCATATTAGGCATATCAAATAGTTTACCTTGTAAAATCGAATTGCACAGAAATATCTAACAATCTTCATCCTGCAAAATCAGATCAAAGAAGACAAAAAATTAACCAATAAAAGATGAAGAATAAGGAAAAATGTAAAAAATATAATCATCACATATGTCTCAAAATAGATTTTTATGAGTGTGATTTTGGGATGTCATAAATTTGTATATTAAATTATTTGAGGGTTATGAATATGAAAGGTTAGGAGTTATGAAATTTATAAGGAGTAAAATTTATGTAATTGAAGAGGTAAGAAAATAAAATAATTGAAAGAAATAAGAGAAAAATGTCAATAAAATCACAAAAAAGGATAAATAAGAATGAAGTCCTTAGAGAGCGCCACATCACCGTTTTCATATTCAGCTTTATTATAATATATATATACAGATTGTGGGCATTTTAGTATTCGATCCTTACCTTTTTACTTTCTCTTACTTGATGTTATGGGTTGTACCACCACTTGTATTAGGATGGAGGGTAATTAACGATTCACGTTTCACTTATTCGTGGATTCTCCACAACTGTCTATTTCTTTGCATTTAATTTTAGGGGTCTTTTCTCATCAAAATCGTTTTCTGGTCCTTGTGAACGTTGTTTGGTGGAAACGTTTTTTTTAGCTTCCAGAGATTTCTATTGTTTTGTTGATTTTAATACGTAATGTTTGAGGGGTACGTAAAGGTTGTCGAAATGTTTGATATGAAGTGATCATTTGAAGAAATTTAAGTTCAACTTTTTGAAGACGAAAAGGAAGAATTTTTGATTCACTCATTTCATTATCGAACACTTGTTCCTTCTAACCAAAATGATAATTGTGGTCGGTTGAGTTGCTCTTCATTTTCTTTCTTTAATATTGTTAGTTATGAATCACAAGTTATAACATGTATATTTTTAGCTTAATTACTAACGTAACAGGAAAAAAACATGACTAGGAGCAAGTAGCAACCATATATCATTATATATACGCAATTGTTTCTTTCAGTGACGGACCCAGAATTTTCACGAAGTGGGTTCAAGATATAAAATTATACCTAATATTATTTGTAATTTTTATGAGGCTAACAGCATACATATCTGACTATATTAAACAATGTTAATACATTTGAAAAAAAAATTACATTGACTTATGAATGAGACGGTAAATAACAAGATGGACGAAAAACTAAGCTTCAATATAAACTAAGAAAATAAAAGAATATTATGAATGATTTCTCTTCATTCAACATTTAACAAATAAAAACAAAATATTAAACAAAATAATTATAACCTTAATTTCATAATCGAATACATAGAAATATACCTAATATTATTTGTAATTTTTTGTTGATTTTAGAATGATAAGGGACTTTTTAGTTGAAGAAATAAAAAATAACCACAATAATCATATATGTATATATAAAGACTAGAATCAAGAGCGAAAAACATTCAACAAAGAAGAAGACAAAAGGGTTTTTAGAATTGAGAATAATAGGAATTAGTGCCTTTTTGGTTGAGTTTATTTTATTTTTTTTTAAAAAAAAAAAAGACAAAAGTTGTTGACTATTGAACTTTTAATTGTAAAAGTAAAAAGTTGTTCTACTTTTTATAGTTTCTAAGTAACTAAAAGGACAAAAGTTACACCTACATAGAGGACAAAACTGTGTGTGAACGTTTTATATATCAAAAAAATGAATTAAAACTAAAATGTGGCAATGGGGATTCGATCCCGGGTTGGCTGGGAAAATTGAACCCCCTCAACCACTCGGCTAAGCTTCAGGCTTGTGTTAGTGAGTTCAAAATTTAATATATACATATAAAATTTTAAAAACTGATTAAATATACAGTGTTATTTTTCAACCAAGTGGGTTCATATGAACCCACTTGAACCACTGTAGGTCCGTCCCTGGTTTCTTTGATACACAACTCTTAACTTGTTGGGCAGTAAAAATCGTACATATTTGTCCTTTTTCTTTTTGCCTGAATGTGATGATCCATTGGTATATATATGTCATGTTATATTTCTCAACATACATAAAAAGAACATATTTAAATTTAATTTTACCCTTTTATGAGACTTTAATTTGTTAATTTGATATAGTTCAAGTGCATTTTGTGTGATTCTTCTTAGTGATATAACCTGATCAACAAGGTTTCTCCGCAAGGTTCATCCATGCAGCGTATCAAGTCGTAAGGCATAGAAATCCCAAACTTTGTATTTCCAGTCCATCACCCATAGAAAAAGGATGATAGGAAGAAGATCTACTTTTCCTTAGCCTTATCACTATAACAAAAATGATCTTTAACGATAATTATAAATGACAGTAGTTTAATTGTCGCAAAATGTGTTTTTTAAAGACAATTATTACTATCAATTACATTTTAACACTCTTTGTAAATCTCGTTAAAGCCAATAGTGATATTGGATTCAATATAATTAACTAATGTCGATAAATGCTCCAGCACTCTTTGTTAATGTGCATATATATTTATTGCTGTTAAAAATTATTTTTGTGGCAGTTTACCGGCATAAGTAGACAAGTAACTTTTTTTGACAATTGTACCAATAAATTTTTATTTTTTTTGGGCATTGTAGCAATGGCGACAAGTTGCTATTATTGGATTCTTTTAGCAAACATTTTTGTTCTGTAAATAAAAGTAAAAAAGTCAAATATTTCTGCCATGAATTTTATTCTGTCTTTTATGAAAGTCAAAGCTGAAAAGTAGGTTTTTTGGTAACAATTCTTTTTGGCTTTGTATATAGTCAACTGTCCACTCTGTAAACTTATCACGATATTTTATTTAAGATATTCGAATTAAGTTATTTTCAATTAAATATCTTAACTCCTAATTAAGTGTTTCAATAATGCATTTTTGGTTCAACTTTTTTTTTTTGTGTTCGTATTCGTCTATTAAGTAGTTAGTTAATCACATAAAAATATAGTCATCTACTTTAATTATACACATCAACCTCAAAGAGAAAACACTTGAGGTTTTGTAAACACATAAAAAAAGAATAAGTTAAAATTTGATCTGAAAATATCTAATCGAAATACTTTATCATCTGTTAAGGTGTTCAATTAGAACATGATAATAGTACAAAATTGATTTGAGAAATCTTAAAATATTTCTTGTTCTCGTTGAAAATCTGTCTCCTTCAAAATGCCATAAAGCACACATAATTGAAGATCCTAAGAACATATTCCCCTAAATGACATAGTGGCAAAATACATGCATGCATGAGATATATAGTCAAATAATCAGATTGGTTCAGGTTTGAGCTCTCAATATGAAAAAAAATTCATTATGAGTTGAGTGTCACCCTCTAACGGGCCTTGTAATGTGCGATCAAGATTTAGTCGGAGCTCCAATAGAGTACTTAGAAATTGGGTGGGAAACCAAAAATAAATTAGACCATTTTTTATGTGAAGAAAAAAAGAAGCATAAATTGCATGAGGAAAAATGAGAGTAGGGAATTAATAGAATCAAAGAATCAAACTTGTATTCTCACTTTCTTTTTTACTATATATAAATAGTAGTATAATGTTAATGGAGGTTCATAGCTCAAAATAAAAATAAGATTATATAGAAGCATATGAAGAAATGATAAAAGAAGAAAGTGTCTTACATGAAGGGTAAGTACCTATTTGATAGCCAAGGATGACTTGCCTGCATCATTAGTTCTTGAGGTTTGTGATATATCATGTATATGACATGTATACAAGCATTCTTGTTTGATGGCCAGGCAGTCTCCTTGGCTACTCTAATAGGTTCCTCTCATTCATGCTAGACTCTTCTCTTCTTATTTAAAAGTTAAAAAAAAAATAGAGGAGGATTTAAAATTTAAATTTTATAGGTTTACCTTTTATATTTTGTATCATTACATTTTTTTGGGTGTGATAATCATGGTGTTTGCTTGTATGGATCAGAGTTCACACACCTTAACTAATTCCACATACGGGATATTTTTCACCTCCCACCAACAATAAGAATTAGGGTGCTATTCTCGAGACCTCGTGGTTCTTAATTTACTTCACTGACCACTAGCAAGGTCACACCTTGGGTGTTATCCGTTGCATTTTTTAAATAACACTATAACTTGTGTTTTTTCTTTTTATTTTCTATAGGGAGGCGAATTTAAGATTTTAAATTGATAAGATGCCTAATACCATTACAAAGTCACTTATTTTTGCTATAACCAGTGGATGTAATAATCCAATCCTTCGTTTTGAGTAATTGCACCCTATTTCATGATATGAAACTTCTCATAGGTTCTCATATATGGTGCTTTGGGATTTGTTGGGATCTGACTTTGACGGCAGTCCTGATTCTTTTTCATGGTACGAGCATGCAAATTTTTTTTTTGATAATGGGTGATGGTGAGATTCAATTTCAGGATTAATGTCTGTTTTGATACTAATATGCTAAAATGTGCAACTATTTTATCTAAAAATTTAAGCTAATAAAAAGAATACATTTTTATTATTTAATTATATTCTCAATTTTCCGATTTGCTACCTAGATACTTATATTATTTACTTACATAGAATTGATTCAACTTGTCTTTCCTTTTGGCAACTACTCTTTGTTGTAAGGACACAAGGTGTTTGGTAGTAATGAAAAAAAGTATTGGAAGGTCAAATATTTGTCTTGTAACAAGTTGTCCTTGTTCTAGTAAAGAACAATTTAATATAAAAAAATTAAAAACCAAGGATTATTGGTTTTGTTGCCTAATTAAACCTTCTACTAATTGTATTCTATATATATTATTTAGATTCACCTAATATTCCCTTTTTGGTTATCCATTCCGATCCTCTGCTTAATTCTATAACTTGTAGTAGTAATATTTTGGTGAAAATACATTGCTTTTTTTCTGTCTTTTTGGGAGGAAAAAAATACCTTATTTATTTTTTAGCTTATATGACTTTATTATGTGTAAAGCTTTATATATCTTGTTTTAGTTGAACTAATATTTGCTTTTTCATAATCCTATATTTTAAGCTAAGTCACTTTGAAC